>VNJV01006479.1:0-58966 GCA_008042635.1 Drosophila nikananu
TAATGGTTCCGATGTCTGGTTCAGCAACTGGTTCTCAGCTGGTTTGCATCTGGTTCCGTTTTCATAGTTCGCGCCCTGTTATCAGCCCACAAACCCCGCCCACTGTAATGCGATTTTCGCAAAAACGTACGGTTCAAATGAAATGAAATTTTCACCAAATATTCTCTATGCCGCCCCTTATAAGCCTATATACCGTGCATATTGGCACACTCTCGAAAACTGAAGTTATAAGAGTTACAATTTTTGCTACCCCATTTTGTATGGAGCTGACCCCGAGGTTAGTTGACTGTTATGCGATTTTCTCAAAAACGTACGGTTCAAATGCAATGAAATTTTGCAGAGTAAAACTAGAATAAATATCCTTTGTCCTGGCATATGTTATTATATTGCACACTCTCTGGAAGCCGAGATATTAAGAAAATTGTGAAAACACAATTTTTCAAAGGCTTTTTTTTAATGGATCCAATGGTCACATGCTCCCAAACCCAATTGAAAACGATAGCAAATTCTTTTCTTAGTATATATGAACTTTATTTTGTTCGATTTAGTTGTTTATTTACGAAATAAATAAAAAATAAAATCCTCCCCCGTGTTCCATTTTCCCACCGTTCCATTTCGACGCTAACTCACCGACGCTAATTTGACGTACATAAACAAATTGAGCAAAAAGTAAAATTTACTGCTCCACGGCAGCTGGGCACACTATAACGCTCCAGCTTGTGGTGCTGCCAAGCTTTTAGAATCATCGTATAATTTAGTGCATTTTTCGATAGGGAAGGTATTTGTAAACCACCCTCGCTGGGCACACTGTTTAGTCGAAGTCGCAGAAATTTTATTGGTAAGCTTTTGTAGTTTAATTCTTTGACTTAAATTACAGCCGCAAAATTGCCTTTAATTGTCGCGTTCGGTATAGGTTGTGCTTGGATAGTAATATTTGATTAGTTGTCTATGGGAAATCGAAAATACGCGTGAGTGGGAGAGTGCAACGACGCAGCGAAACGCGTAGTTTGTGACGGATGCGCCCCATGGTGGTATTATTACTCAATTTCGACAAGAGCCGGAGCCGTTGCCGAAACGGATTTACCGTTCTTCACAATGGGCCACCCAATTAAAGGCTTTCGCGATTTTTAACTGCTTTATCGCAGCCCTCCGCCCAAAATGGAGCTAACTGCGCTGCTCGCATCGACGTCGGCAGAGGCCAGACCTGTGTTGTTGTTGCTATTCTCGACATATGATTCAATAGGAATAAGTGAGCATGATCGCTCTCTTCTCTCTTTAGCCGTCCCGCCCTCTCTGGGGTCCCTCCCGCGGACAAATTCAATTTTTTGTAATATTTATGTTGTTGTTGTAGCCAGTGTAAGTGATATTTAAAAAAATCTGTTTGGAGCGAGAAAGTCTGGCCGAAACAAAAACAACAACACCAGCAGCAGTAGACGGCAACAACAATTAGCCTTCGAAACAGTCGACTGAGGTCACACAAATGGCGGTCCGCTTGCTGTTCCCATTTATGCAAACAATTTTCATTTATTATTTATTTTTTTCTACGTTATTTTGTTTTGGAATTCTGCTCGCAATTATCGCTAACGATTGGGGATCGAGTGGCGGCCAAGTGATTCAGCGGCAGCAGGCGCTAATGGGTTAAGTCCCCCCCCACCTTTAAACTATGCATATAGATAAATCTTTGGAGCCCGGAGGTGTTATCAGATAAACCCGCTTATCAAACGTGCACATCTCATATTATGGCTAAAAAGATATAACCCCAAGAAACAGTGCGTCGCAGTATTCAAGAATCGAGTGTTAAGTGTCTGGTTTTTGGGTCAATGAAGTTTCAGAAGTTTAAGAAATTAAAGTTTTCAAAGTTTTACGGATAAAAATAAATGTTTAGAAAAAAAAGAACGATAATTCGATATCCTAAAAATATTCTGTTTAATCATGCTGAAAACATGTTCTGTATTATCTTTTGGAATGATCCTAATACCTTAATGTTTTTTTTTTTTTTAATTCTTTAGACAAAAAAGTGCTCAGAAACAATAATAATTATTATTATTACGCGAATTTTAAACAAGATATCCAGAATATTTTCCAAGTAATTTTTATAAGAGTACTCCCACGCCTTAGAGGGTTAACTTAAATTACTATTTATGCAATAATACGATAGCCTGGCTCTCGAGTAATCTCTCCAACTTCTTTATCTTTCCAGGGGGAGGTGCGGAAAAAACGCTTCTACGATTTCTTTTTCACCAAATTCTTGCAACATTTTAAACGAACGAACTAGTAACCCTAACCAGACATCAGCTACTCTCAACTACGAAGACAACATCAACGAGAACCAGTAAAGGACAGTACAAGAAGCATCTTTAACAACTCTGAGTCATCATCGAAACGGACGAAGCAGCGTAGCAAGCCCATTGCAATAATGGCCCACACACATCTGGGACGCGCTGTGAAAAACATTGAGGCGCCGCGCCCATTGAAGACACAGTCGCGAGCCTCGTTGAAGAACAGCTATTTGGTGATTGAGGAGCTCATCCAGTTGATTGACAACGTTACCGTGGGCCTGCAGTCATACAATACCACACCGGAATCAATCACGCTGCTGCTGCACAATCTACGCGTCCACGGACCGCAGCTGGAGGCGCTGTCCAAGGATACCCTGGATCGGGCCTTTGTGGTGTTCCGCAACGCTTCGCAGGACGAACGGCTGAACATCCTGACGCGTCTCAAGCTACTCGAGCTGATTGAGCTGCGTGCCAAAAGCTGGGAGAACGATGATACTATCGCCTACTACAAGTCCAAGCAGCAAGTCTCCAACGTGGAGGTGAGTTTGGGAAGAGATTTTTATAGTATTTTGTAATTACTTAAGTATTATTATTATTATTTCCCCAGCTGCCCTCGGAGACATATCAGTACGATGCCGGCGGGCAGCCAGGCGGCTTTCTCAGCACCTCCCCCACATTCGGTGTCAGCGGTGGCGGTGTCAACGTTGGCGTAGGTTCCGCCGCCGCCGCTGCCGCCGTTTTCAATGCGGCCTCTGCAGCCGTGGCCGCCCAGGCAGCGGCCATTGCGGCTGTGGGCTCACCCAACCAGCAGCACTTGCTGCTGCCGCCCGGTGAGGTTATCCGCAACTCTGGAAAGTTCCCCAAGCCCACGAAGATTCCCGGAAAGACGTACTGCAAGGACGAGGTGGTTATACGCAACGCAGACTCCGGAAAGGGTGAGTATCAGCGGCTGATTGGATAGGAACACCTAATCTTTGAATATATTTTTGAAAATGTCTTTTACAAACAATTAAAAAAATATATCCCGTGATCCATAGTCATGGGCATCAAGGGTCGACGCGTGCACATGATTGAGGAGCTCAGCGAAACCATAATATCGTTTCAAAGAGGTAACCTCCCAGAACTCTGGGTTATCACACTTCAGCATCATTTGGCACGCTTTTACCCACATATGTACATACATATATGGTTTTCACTAAAATTACAGACTGTAAAAATGCATCCCATTAGTCTACCTAAAGGTGTTTCAAACTAATTGCTTTTCGTTTATTCCTTGTATATATTCCATGCCAAATTCGTTTGCATCGCAATAACAAATATATTATTTCATTCAATCTGCACAAATTGATATTTATTAATAATGATTTAAAGTTCAAATAATAATGCTATTCGTTGATTAGTCAACCAGGGTGCTAAGGAGCGTTTGGTGCAGATCACTGGCCCAGCTGAGGATAAAATTAAGTGAGTAATGTAAATATGATATTTCTTAATACTTAATAGCCAAAATTTTCGGCTGATTTAGTATATTAATGTATAATTCGTTATATTTTTTTCACTATTTAAATGAAAAGTTTTATATATTTATATAGCGTTTTCCATTTTATTATATCTTAGATTTGAGAAATTCTACTTTCTCAATTTTTGAGATATTTTAATCAATTATTTAAGATTTTGGTATTTTTTTATCAATTGTCAATTTTGTTAAATTATTGTATTTTTCAATTATTTGTATTATCGATAACTGCGTGTTAAAAACCTTTTGCAACTGTAAGCTTAAAGTAATCTGGCAACGCCAAATCCAAGCGCCAAACATAACTGTAACTTCTTTCCGCGATTGGCAACTCTTAAACACTTCTTCGAATTTCATAGAGTAAACTTTAACAAAATGTCTTCATTTCTGGATAGCTATGCCAAACAATTGATGGAGGACACAATTCGCCGCAATGCATCGCCCGTGCGCCTTGAACCCGCTCCCGCTGCCGGTGGATCGTGCTCTTCACTCAATTCGTCCAATTCGGACGACGCCATTGTGCAGCCGCGCACTCCCGGTGGCGGCAGCAGTAGCTTGGCCAACCGGCTGAGCTTCAATTCGGCGCAGAACTTTATGACCGCCACTGCGGCGGCGCAGCAGATCTCGCAGCATCACCATCAACATCAACAGCACCAGCAGCAGCAGCATGTTGCCGCAGCGGTAGCAGCGGCTCAAGCACAGGCCACAGCAGCTGCTGCCGGTAAAGTTTTGCGCCCCAATCAGCAGCTGCTTATGCACTCATATTCCACAAACGATGCTTCCGTAGGTGAATACAAGTTCACGGTGAATGTGGGCCAGCACCTGATTAAGATAACCGGCGACTGTTGCGAGCTAGTGCGCGTAAGTCCCTGAAAAGGTTGTATATCTCAAGCAAATTCCATTTAAAACATGATTTTTCAGGTGGCCAAGCTAGTGCTGGACGATTACTTTAGCAGCTCGGAGTTCCTGGCCTCTATGGAGGCTGGTGCTGCCTTCGACGGCACTTCTTTGGTAAGCCCCGTGACCACGCCATCGACTCCGCTGCCCGGCGCTGGACCGCCGCAATTTATGCTGCCTTTGGCCGACAGCGGCATTGGTTTGAACTACTCGCCCAACAATAATGGCGAGGGGGATGATGAGGTCTTTTCTGAGCCCAGCAACGGAGCAGCTACCAACAATCAAAATGGCCTGGCCCGCTCCCGACGTAGCCACTTCTCGCGCAAGGAGTCCACGCCGGAGGCGAAGGCCGCTCGCGAAATGTTCGATGTGGAGGAACAAACAACTTTGAAGACAAATGCATGTAAGATTTAATCTATTTTTTGTATGCAGTTGAACGTTTTGTGAAGGTTCTGTGTGGTTTTTGTTTTTTTAAACAAAAGTACTGAAAATATGTTGCTAATAAGTATATTCCCTCACAGCGCGCGTCTCGTATGATCTAGAACTCTTGATTTATTACTCAAAGAGCCCGCACGCTTGGGTCCTTCCCACCGATTGGCAAAAGATGCAAGAGACTGCTCCATCGATTCTACGCAACAAGGTAATTCCTTCTCTTGCCGAGCAGCCTTTCGATTGTATCGCTTACACTTCGAGCTACTCTCCCAACATCATCTCAAATAATGCACCTAACAACTCATCAGTAATAAGAACTTCGAGAGCGTCCACAGCTCTAAATGCAAGTAACAACACCACCCCAACCTCCACCGCAATCGCCTCTGTCACAGCTACCACTGGAAATGCCAGTTCCCTTTTGCTCGAGTCAATAATAGATGTCCCCATAACTAACAACAGCAAGAAAGGGGGACGCCTGCCCAAGCCATCAGCTGAGTCCGATAGGAATTTGTATAATAAGCAACTTCAAATAATAACAAGTACAATGGGTGGATCCATGGGAAAGGCAACTAACACTCGCCAGGCTCAAGCATCTCAAGTTAAGGCGATCTTTAAACGCTACAGCGAGGACGATGAGTTCGACATGGATTTAAATGAGCATCATGTGCCGCTTGAACTTAATAATAACCATAATAATGGGTATTAAACCTTTTCTTTTTACCAGTAACTCGAATACGTAGCCGGAATACGTACCTAAGTTAGTTTCAAGACAAACATTTTTAATGTATCTCAACGAAAAGCCTGCCTTTAATTTATCCCTCATAATAATACGTGTTGATCTCGAAGAATACCATTGATGCTAGAACGAACATCGTTCAATCATCACATTCATACATTCATCTAGTTCTAACAAAAAAAACCAAAACGAAAAGAAACAATTTTCTAGTCTTAGACATAAATAATAAATTTGGAAATTGTAATCGCAAATAAGGAGAATCTGTGTTTTGGCTGTGAAACAGATTAGGTCTTCGCTAGAGTTTAACTACAAAAAAACTTGCAACTCTCATAAATCATTACATGCACATTCTCAAATTCACAACACACAAAAGTGTAATTTATATTCTTAACAAGACTTGTAACAACTTAAAAAAAAAACCAAGCAATGTTTTTGGGACACACACACCACCTAGTTTTAAGCGTTTTGTCTCCTAACCATAACATATAACATATTACATACTGTAATTCCAATAAACGAAAGTTGTGGACTTTCAAAGTCCGAAACAAATCTTGGCTTGGGTTTAACTGTCAACACCGCTTAACCTTTGTACATTTTACACCAATAAAAACCATAACTCACCCAGCACGCTAATTGATCCCATAAGACTCACATACCATTTTTGATTGTCCCAGGTAAGCTCGTATCTAAAGCAAACAAACTATTGTATCTTGTCTTCTCTTTATTATACACTCTGCTCTTTTCAAAACAGGATCTGCAGGATGAGACCCAGCGCTTCGATGGCGACAAATATCTGGCCAGCATTAAAAGTGCCGCCAAGCGGGACATTGTGGCAGCCGATGAAACCGAAACTCTGGATGATTGATTAGCAGAAGCCACGCAGCCAAGCGGTTCAAAGTGACAATATAGATAATACAGAGCAGCTATATATATTATCAAGCAATGTCCGGTGTTGCGACAAGAGAGAAAGCTCACAGTTCAATTCGAGCCTCTCACTTTTAACAGAAAACGCAATAAGAAAACGAAAAAAAAAAAATGAATGGGAAAAAATTAAGCAAAACTAACCTTAGAAATTATCAACGACGACAAACTAAAACGTTCAACATTTAACTAGAAAATTCAACGAAGCTCTTAGTTAAGTTTAAAAAAGCGAAAAGGGAAGTTCCCCTAGTATATTTACTAATTCACAAAATGCAGCTAACTCGAAAAAATTGTTACGAAGAAAAAGATTAAAATAGAATGCATTTTTGTAGTAGAAAGTCAATAGAGAACGACGCAACTCACATTTTTAGTTTGAAATTTTGTTTCTCATCTTCTCCCTCTTTAACTTTAAACCAAAACAATTCTCAAACATGGGAAAGGAAATGTATTAATGTTCATCATCTATGTCTTTATTATTATTATTTTATATTCTTGACTTGCTCTGAATTTCAGTTATTTCTGTCAAGATTTATAAATTGTATTTTGTTTTCTCTAGTCTATGCATCATAGAAATTTGTCTATTTTTTGTTTATTTCATAGATATGGAAATGTAACAACACCAAAATTCTTTGAATTTCTGTTTATGCTTTAGTTTATTTATTTAATTTATTTTGTACAAATAGCAAACAAAAAAATATATATTTGCAAGGAAAATAAAATGGAATCAAGATCAAAAATTTGAAGATTATTTTTTCGATGACCTTAGCAAACTGGCGGCAATTCCTATATAATGAAATTTATGGGAGTAGCTTGCTTCGATATTTTATTGCTTAAGGTTTGAATAATTCAACAGCTTTACTATATTTTCATCCGAAATTTTATTTTTTATTTTGTAATTTAGTGAATGTACATTTACATAAGTTTATTTTTTATACAACAAAACAATAAGTATAACAATAATTTACGGCAATTGATATGTATAATAGAATATTGGCTAGAAGTTGACCCGATGTGCGGTTAGCAGAATGTGCTCCAGGTTGCGTAACATTTGTCAGGTTTCAGAGAGAGATGGCCTTAACATCACAATTGGTTGTTATTGGTTAGTAGTGAACATGGATAACCGATCGAAGCGCCCACTTAGTTGCCCAATAAAGGCCGTCGGTTCACAAAGGGACACTGCATTGAGCTTTTGACAAATATATATACATTTAGAAAGAGAATGTTAATTAATCCGATACTGATCCGAAACAGAAATAGGATAGTACAACAACAAGACATCAATGGCATGCGTAACTCGACTCAATATTCACGTACATCGAGGTGTGATATGTGGCCCGCTGGGCAGGTGACATATTCAGGTTGCCCTGATGTTTCCGATTATATGCCCAAATCGCACAGGTGGCCAACAGGGAGACTGTAATTAATATAAATTAATAAACTATCCTTTTTTTTTTGCAAGGTTTTCACCAAAACATTTAAGTTCTACTCACTCAGCAGGAAGAACATGAAGAAAATCTGCAGCCAGAAGTGACTGCCACCGCTGCTGTCCACTATAATGCCCGCTACAATGGTGACCACCGCCAAGCCCAGGTTCTGCACCGACTGGCAACTGCATAAATTAATAATAAGATAATAAAAACAGTTCAAAAAAATACCCTAACTCCCACTTACAAGCCATAAGCAGTGCCCAATTGATATTCGGGCACAATCAACGACACCAGAGGCCACAAGCTGGCCGCCAGCATGGAGTAGGACAGACCCATGATGCTCATGCCAATGTAGGGATCCCAGTGCGTAAAGGTCAGCAAGAAGTGAGAAAACAGCGTAGAAATGGTGGCACAGAACACCCAAGTCACATTCCTGCCCACTTTATCGATTACGAAACCAAACAATGGCGAAGCTATGGCCGAGATCAGATAGACAATAGAGTTGACGGTGTTCGCCTCATCCGGTGTCATGTGGAAATTGCTGACGAAAAAGGCCTGCCCAAGAGCCACAAACGGAAAGATGGCCACATAGTAGGCCACACACACCACCGATACCATCCAAAAGTCCATCTTAAAAGTGACTATATCGCTGAGCTTGGCTATCTCTCCGCCGGGATTATTGTTCCGTCTCAGAATACGTTCCGCACGCTTGTCCATCCAGCCTAAAATTGAGAACACATTTTCGATAAGAGGAGCTATTAATAGGTGGCACAGAATCTTACCCAGAATCAGGGTGCAGACCAGCGACATCACGCACGTGGAGGAGGCCAGGAACAGAGCCACGCCAAGACCCGTGTAGCCAGAGTAAGATTTCAAAACGTAGCCATATAGAGGTTGCATTATCCAGAAGTTGACGGTGCTGCCAAAGCGAGCCACCGACAACTGCAGGCCGAAGACCATGTTCAGCTCCTTGCCCTTAAACCATAGCACTGCATAGCTGTTTTGGGCCACAGCCAGCGACTCAGCCCCAATGCCGAACACAAATCGGCCCACGATCATTAGCCAGAAGTGGCCGAGCACTCCGCCGGTTGCAAAGATCAGTTGTCCCACAAGCACGATTAACATGTAGATAATGGTGCCCAAACGGATTCCAAAAACTCGATCGATCAGGAAGCCACCCACGAAGCAGAGCACTATGTTTGGCCACGAGTAGATGGAGTAGATCAGCGTGAACTCGGTGGAACTGAGGTCTAGCTCTTTTTGGAAAACGTCCTGCAATGCGCCGGGATTATCGTAGCAAAAATAGGAACCTAAAATGGAAGGATTTAATTCGTTTAAAAAACTATTAAACAAAGTTCCTTGGGTATTTAAATCGGAAAAAGGTAAACCCATATTTTTAAATTTATTTTATCTTAATAGCGAATATGTACCTTCATATCTCTAAGGCCAATTTGAATTTAAAAATATTAATTCATTTTTTTAATAAGCAAAGTAAAACTTACCAAACCCCAAAAGGCACATGAACAGCAGAGCCAGGAAGCGGTGGGGCGTGCTGGTGGGATCACAACAGCCGGTATCCTTGGACGGACCCAGCTCCGTATCGCGGGCACTGCGCCGTCGCACCACAGGATGCACCTCATCATCGCCGCTGCTGCAGCTGCTGCTGTTCGAGGTGTCCACGATGGGTTTGCGTTCCTCACGCGACATGACCTTTTGTGCTCGTTTGTCCGTTTGGGTAGAAGTAGTTTAAGGATGACACAGGTTATTTGAGTTGTGCGCTGGCAAAATTGCTGTTTACTTCCTTCCTCCCTTGGCAATTCCTTGTAGTGGGCAACGATGGGGAGTTGTGGGGTCGTGGGTGGTGCTGGTGGCTGGGCCGTGGCCCTACTGCTGTTGCTTATCACTAGACCACACCATGTTGCTATTGCTATTGCTTTTGCTGGCGCTGCCTCAGTATGCGAATATCGATTATTCCCGCACAGATGGGTGATGATTAAATGGGCGGGTGCGAAGGGGTAGATGTGGAGGTTAATCTGCAATAAAGTGTGGCTTGTAAATTGCATTTAGCTAAGTTCATTTTCCAGGCATAAACACATACGCACACAAACGTACAGGTAAAGGTCACCGGTTTGTGTGCGCGTATGTGTGTTTGCTAGATAAACATGACAGATCTTGTCGCCGTGCTCTGTTGACTAACGGTGAATGGGTAATCAATTAAGCTCCCGCCTTGTGTTGCGGCCTTAACACGGCCTGACACCTGATTTAGGCCTTTAATATGTTATTTGCGTATTGAAAACAGCCCAGCGAAATATACATATCTGCTACATATACACATTCCAAACTATATGCATATGTACACACATATGCAAAAAGGCGGCTAAGAATCAAATACCCTGTTATCACAGTCAGCGAGCGTCATACACTAATTAATCACAAGTTCCGAGGTGATATTTTGCATTATTTACGCTCGACTTTGTTTAAATCCCGATTGTAACGGCCGCCGCATACACATATCAAAATGTTATTAAATTCTATTCGAGTATTTATAAATCAAACAAAGGAATGTTTTGTTTGAAGCGTTTACGGTTATTAAAATTCAACAAGTTGAACTTACGGTATCTTTCAGTCCCCTGGGCAGGAGAAGAATGTTTGTGCTACCTGCTTTTCCTACCTGTCTTAGGCGGGAGTATCCATTTTTCGATATATCGATATATTTTATTTTATCGAGCACAAGTCATACTCATATTTTTTTCTGCGAAAACTTCACTTGCTCCAGCTTGTAATATTTTCATTCGTATATAGCATACTAAAAAAATCGCACATTAAGTTTTCAAATCCTATGAAATCAAATCCCCGCCGCATCACTGATCCAGTGTTAGACAGCGCCCGCTGAGCATCAGGTGGCAACCGTGTAAAATATCAGCCTGTTTACACTGCCTGGGCAAGCAAAACAATCCAACGAAATTAACAAAATCAGCACAAAGTTCAATGTTTTTAGGCGCACCTCACTCCCCAATCCGTTGGCAAGATAAAGCATAGCGATAAGTATGTAAGTGAAGGGTCCAAGATGCGATTGACACGCACGCTGACCCCAGTTTCGTGCAGTGTAAATGCGCCTGAAATCAGTTGTGAAACAAAAACAATAACAACAACAACCAAACACAATGTTGTCTTCGTCGTCGCACAACGCAAATTTATTCAAAGACCTTCCGCCACTCTGCGACTCGCTGTAGAGCTAAACACGTTTCGTCTTTGCTTTGCTTGCATGTCCACCTCGCGATGACCCCCAACGACAGGAACTAGAGAGACTGCTGCTGGCCACGACGACGACACGAGAGATGGCAGCGATAAAGGTGAGTAGGAGAAGAGAAACAAACGAGAGGGTACCTAATCCCAGCCATTCCCCCAACAGAACATCACCCTGGGCATTCTGTATGGCCTGTGGGACAGCATTCGGGGCATGACTCTGGTCTTGCACATCGACGACGAGGTGAATCGCCAGAATGCTGAGCTGGAGCAACGCCAGCTGCGACGCAACGACAAAGATCGGTACGAACGAGCGCGCAGATCGCCGTCGCCAGTGCCCAGCTCTGCGGCGGCCATGATCCGGGAGGAGTATGCAAAGCAGGCGGAGGAGAATGCCGACGAGCGGAGCCTGCAGAAGATGCTTAGCAAGAAGACTGCTGCCGCCAAGGAAGAGCAGCCGCAGGGGTAAGCCCCCCATACTTGCCTACGTGACCCACCGTGACTGAAACTAATTTATTGCGAACTTGATTTTTGATTCGATTTGATTTGCAGCGAGAAGAAGATCGCCAAGAAGCTGTTCAAGTGCTGCATGCTTAACGGCGGCTTCACCTGGCTGAGCATAGTCCTCTTCGAGTCGGCTCTGCTGCCGACGCTCAAGTTCTGCCTCACCATCTTCTATGGCGCCCAGTCGGAGACTTTGCCCGTTGTCTGGGGTTGGCTGCATCCGATTTTGTCGCTGCTCTTTGGCATGATGTGGGTTCTGCCCATCTTTATGCTGTCCAAGATTGTGAGTTCGTTGTGGTTTGCGGATATCGCGAATGCAGCCTATCGCGTGCGAAAGGGTCGTCCACAACTGATTCCGGGCATTAGTAAGCTGGTGGCTGACTTCCTCTTCAGCATGGTGGTGCAGATGCTGTTCCTTGTGCAGAGCATGCTGGTCAACCTGGTGCCGGTGAAGTATGTGGGCTCCACGCTCTGCTTTGTGCATCTGTGCCTTCTCTACTCGCTGTACTCCTTCGAGTATAAGTGGTTCAATATGGGCTGGGAGCTCCATCGACGGCTCACCTACATCGAGAAGAACTGGCCGTACTTTTTCGGCTTTGGCATACCGCTCACCGTGCTGACGAACCTCTCGAGCTCGGTGATTGTCAGCAGCTGCATCTTCTCCATTTTCTTCCCCCTGTTCATACTCAGCGGCAATGAGGCGAAGCCCATTGTGGACACCACGTAAGTGTTTGATAATACAGGCCAGCTTCTTGAAGGCAAACGTTTTTGTTCACTTTGAACAAAACAAACGAAATTCTTTAGCTAGAAGCTTGGCTGTCTAACCTATAAATAACTAACTACAACTGCCTCTTCCGCGTAGTGAGATTTCGCTGCGTCTCTTCTCGCCGGTGGTCTTCATATCGAACCTATGCTTCGGCGGCAATCCGTGGAGCAAGGCCAACCGGCTGAGTGCCATGCAGCGCCAGCAGTTCGAGCTGCAGCAACGCCAGCGGCTGCTCCAGCGCGATGAGCAGTTGCTGCTGAAGCAGCGCAAGCAACAATATGTGCAGCAACAGCGCCTGCAGCAGGAGCAGCAGATGCGCCGGGAACGTTCCCATTCGCGATCCCACACTCCCCAGCTGAGTGGGCATCCGCACAGGTATGCCCAGGCGCCCGTCTTTGATGCCGGTCGGGTGCGCGACTCCTCTGCCTCGTCCACGCACAGCTCCACCTCGCCGAGCATCAGCAGGCCGCCGCCTTATTACGGAAGCACTTTGCGCGGAGCTGCGCCTCTAGTGCCCACTCCAGTGCCCGGAGCACCAAAGGCGCCGCTCACCCCGCCCGTGATACGCCAGGAGACGGGTCCTGATGACTGGAACTTGTGAGATTTATGCATATACACTCTACGTAGGCTTTAGCATTATATATATATATACATATAGTTCGATCTGTGTAATGTACGTATCATCTACTACTATCTAACCATCGTGAACTGTCGTAAGTTAAGTGAAAACTCTAGGTCTTACGCATAATGACAATGTTCGCTAGTCGAAACCGCCACCACCACCACCACCACGAATGACTATATATATATAGATATTGTGGCTATATCTGAAATGTGGCTCGCGCAACTGCTGCTGCATAATCGTTTACATGTTTATTTTAGGCTGAGTTTTTCTCTGTTTTGATTTTTGCTCGTAGAGTGCACCTTCTCTCTACACTAGGGGCGTAAGTTCATTAAATATATGACTAATCGGAAAAATAAAAATAATTTTGTACTTTCGTCAAAAACGTTATTGTTGTCGCTTACTCGAGGAAGATCGGCTGATATGGGGTTATCTGCACGATTTGTCTGGACTTGATTAGTAATCGGTGAGGCGTGTGAGTCAGGAAACTAATAGTACAGGTAGAATAGTCGATTAATTAATAAGAAGGGGAAAGGGAACTGTATGTCTAAATATAGTTGTTTGTCTGGAACTAATATTATTTGTTTATATTTATTAATATAAATTTCCTTGAAGAGATTCTGTGTAACTTGTACAAGAACAAATCCTATCAGGACTCTAAGCGCTCAAAAATGTTTAGTAATTATTTATTTTATGTTTAAGTCACGAGTTCAAGGGTGGTTTCCATTAGTTGTCTGCTGTAATTATATTTATATTTTATGATTATGTATCTACTAACTTATATTTCAATAATAACTGATCATATATATTTATTTATTACTATTTACAGTCTTTCTGTTTACATTAAACCACCACGTTAGGTACTTCTTTACTTTACAAATTTCCCAAGAAGGTTCTTCGTAGTTTAAATCTCTATCTAATCAAACATATTATTAAATATGTTGGTGGTGTGGTTTCTCCTTCAGTGATTCCCTATAACAATGGCCTTATGTTTATGTGACAATATAACAAGTTCCTCAATAACTCATAATAACCCACGCCCTATGCCCCCGCCTATCCTACAACAAACCCAATCGCCGCCAATTAACGCCAGAGTTCCTGCACGAACCCACCGAACCCAGAATATGTGTGGTGTTGTGTCTACTCAGCAAATTGATTATCACCAAGGATACCCACATGTGTCCACACATTGTCCGTGTTGAAAGTGAAATTGTCCATAGGTATCCTTTTTGAAAGCTATATTTCAGTAGCAATTTATTGCTCGGTCTGTGCGGTCAACTTTGTGAAAGGTCCTCGAGATCAAGAAGTAAATAGGAAACTCCCTATGTGAAATGATGTGCATCAAACCAAAGACTCCGAGGCTAAGGTGGCTCCTGGTACTGTTATGTCTATGGAGCGGTTGGAATAGGGAGATAGCCGCTCAAACCACACAAAACATTAATGTTTGTAAGTGTAGAAACGATCGATTTTAAGGAAAGGGAGATAGGGTTTTCCAAGTTCCTAGCTCCTGGAAAGTCTTAACATATTTTAAGAAATCTTTTCTCTACATATAAAAATAAGTCTCAATGGTTTTTCTAATATATTTAATAATTTAAGACTTGCAATTGATGTAAATATTGTTTTTTTTGTTTTATTTTTATTCTTTTAAATTCTTTTATACTTTTATTTTAAGTTGCTTATACTTAATATATTTTATTTAAACCATATCAAAATCACAATAAAGTAAACCACTACTTTTTTTTAAATTAACCCCTAATTTATTTACTAAATATTCCCTTTAAACCCCTTTAAATTTGCTATTTTCTTTTGCTCAGTGTCTAAGTAAACTAATTAGAGAGAAACTGTATAGAAATCGATGATGGTTAGATATCCAACCTGACTTGGCGTAAGTCATAACGTGTAGCTTGGGACAAGGATAAGCAATCAGAACTAAAAGCCACGTAATACTTTCGTCCAGTTGGATGCACTTTAACCCCTTCCCTTTAAATCCTTTGTTACATAGTGTTCATCAATGAGGTGGATAACGAACCGGCGGCCAAGGCGGTGAATGTGGTGCTCACCTACTTAAAGAAAAACATCCACCTGGGACTCTCCGTGCAACTGGATTCCATTGAGGCGAACAAAACGGATGCCAAGGTGCTGTTGGAAGCTAGTGAGTATTCTCTGAGATCACCCTGTGACTACTTTCCTCTGAATTTTATCTATCCAAAGTTTGCAATAAGTATGCCTCGAGTATTGAGAAGAAGCAGACGCCACACTTGATCCTGGACACTACCAAGTCGGGCGTGGCTTCGGAAACGGTTAAGAGTTTCACCCAGGCTCTGGGATTGCCCACTATAAGTGCCTCGTATGGACAGGAGGGTGACCTGAGGCAGTGGCGTGATTTGGATGAGACAAAGCAGAAGTATCTGCTGCAGGTGATGCCACCGGCGGACATTATACCCGAGGTTATAAGGAGTATTGTGACGCGTCTCAACATAACCAATGGTAATGACACTGGTTTAGTATCCTTCCCCGATATTTAATTCTCATCCTCTGCTAGCTGCCATCTTGTACGACGACACCTTTGTGATGGACCACAAGTACAAGTCCCTGCTGCAGAATATCCAGACCCGTCATGTCATCACTGCCATCGCCAAGGATGGCAAACGGGAGCGCGAGGAACAGATCGAGAAGTTGCGCAATCTGGACATAAATAACTTCTTTATTCTGGGCAATCTGCAGTCCATAAGCATGGTCCTGGAGTCCGTGAAGGCGGCCTATTTTGAGCGCAACTTTGCCTGGCATGCCATAACGCAGAGTGAGGGCGAGGTGAGCAGTCAGCGTGATAATGCCACCATTATGTTCCTGAAGCCCATGGCGTATACGCAATTTCGAGATCGTTTGGGTCTGTTGCGTACTACTTACAATTTGAACGAGGAACCCCAGTTGGCATCGGCCTTTTACTTTGATTTGG
Source organism: Drosophila nikananu (assembly GCA_008042635.1). Classification (NCBI taxonomy): domain Eukaryota; kingdom Metazoa; phylum Arthropoda; class Insecta; order Diptera; family Drosophilidae; genus Drosophila; species Drosophila nikananu. The sequence continues at coordinate 16,297 of VNJV01006479.1, forward strand.
CTTTGAGGAGCTTCCTCACCATCAAGTGAGTAAAGTAAACTTTACTCTTAAGCATAACATAATATAAAAAATAATTTGCTTGAATATGGCATCTTACTTTTAACTTCCTCAAAATAATACCAACTTTTATGCAGGGAAATGCTACAATCGGGCGCCTGGCCTAAGGACATGGAGTATCTGAACTGTGACGACTTTCAAGGCGGTAATACACCCCAACGCAACCTGGATTTGCGGGAGTACTTCACCAAGGTGTGTGTTTCCCCCATTTCCGATCAGCTCTATAATTGTGGTTTGATTACTGGACCCATCTAACTCCCTCTCAAACCTTCCTTCTTTTTCCGCTCACAGGTTACCGAGCCGACATCATATGGAATGTTCGACTTGGTCACGCAACCCAAGCAGCCCTTCAATGGCTACAGCTATATGAAATTTGACATGGATATAAACGTGCTCCAAATACGGGGCGGAAGTTCGGTGAACAGCAAATCGATTGGCACCTGGACAGCCGGTCTAAGCTCAGCCATCGTCGTCAAGGACGAGGAGCAGATGAAGAATCTAACGGCTGATACGGTCTATCGTATCTTCACAGTTGTGGTAAGGAAGCCGGCAGTTTATAAGTGCTATATATTTACTGATTACATTCCAGCAAGCCCCCTTTATCATGCGCGATGAGACTGCGCCAAAGGGCTACAAAGGCTACTGCATAGATCTGATCAATGAGATTGCCGCCATTGTCCATTTCGATTACACCATCCAGGAGGTGGAGGACGGCAAGTTTGGCAACATGGACGAGAAGGGGGAATGGAATGGGATTGTGAAGAAATTGATTGATAAACAGGCGGACATTGGTCTCGGCAGCATGTCCGTTATGGCAGAACGTGAGATTGTGATTGACTTTACTGTGCCCTACTACGATTTGGTGGGGATTACCATCATGATGCAGCGACCAAGCTCGCCCAGTTCGCTTTTCAAGTTCCTCACTGTACTGGAGACGAATGTGTGGCTGTGCATCCTGGCGGCCTACTTCTTTACCAGCTTTCTCATGTGGGTCTTTGATCGCTGGAGTCCTTATAGTTATCAGAATAACAGGGAGAAGTACAAGGATGATGAGGAGAAGCGAGAGTTTAATCTGAAGGAATGCCTCTGGTTCTGCATGACTTCATTGACGCCGCAAGGTGGTGGCGAGGCGCCCAAAAATCTTTCAGGACGTCTAGTGGCCGCCACTTGGTGGTTGTTTGGGTAAGCCTATTCCCTTCTATATAAATGTATATATAAAAAGGATTTGTATTCCGTCAGTTTCATCATCATTGCCTCGTACACCGCGAACTTGGCTGCCTTCTTGACCGTTTCCCGTTTGGATACGCCCGTGGAAAGCCTGGATGACCTGGCCAAGCAGTACAAGATCTTATATGCTCCCCTTAATGGCTCCTCGGCCATGACATATTTCGAGCGTATGGCCAATATCGAGCAGATGTTCTATGAGATTTGGAAAGATCTTTCCCTGAACGATTCCCTGACCCCATTGGAGCGTTCCAAGCTGGCTGTTTGGGATTATCCCGTTAGCGACAAGTACACCAAGATGTGGCAAGCTATGCAGGAGGCAGCCCTACCAGCAACTCTAGATGAGGCGGTTGCCAGGGTTAGAAACTCGACAGCAGCCACGGGATTCGCTTTTCTGGGCGATGCCACCGATATCCGTTATCTGCAGCTGACCAACTGCGATCTGCAGGTGGTGGGCGAGGAGTTCTCCCGGAAACCCTATGCCATCGCCGTTCAGCAGGGCTCTCATCTTAAGGATCAGTTTAATAATGCGTGAGTTTCACTAAGAGCTTGTATTATATCTTAAAAATATATATATCTCTTATATACTTTAAGAATCCTCACGCTGTTAAACAAACGACAACTGGAGAAACTCAAGGAGAAGTGGTGGAAAAACGACGAGGCTCAGGCCAAGTGCGAGAAGCCCGAGGATCAATCGGATGGCATCTCCATCCAGAATATTGGCGGCGTCTTCATCGTCATTTTCGTGGGCATCGGCATGGCCTGCATCACTCTGGTGTTCGAGTACTGGTGGTACAGATACCGCAAGAATCCACGGATCATCGACGTGGCCGAGGTCAACGGCGATAGTTCGAATGTCAAGGATCAACCAGGCAAACTCGTCGATGGCGTTATCCTGGGAAACTCTGGCGAACGCTTTGAGAAATCAAATGCTGCACTGCGTCCGCGTTTTAACCAGTATCCGGCTACCTTTAAGCCGCGTTTCTAAAACAAAGAAGAGCTCTCATTGAGTTACAAAATAAATGTTAATCTATAAGTGTAGTAAAAATAGAGCCTTGGGATGTCTACGTCTGAAGATAAGAAATTTCGATCACTTTGTGCACTTTTATTCACTTTGAAATAAATGTTAAAAAAATATTGTGAAATTGTAACTTACCTAAGGACTTCATTATAGATATATTACACATATGTTTATTTTAAATCGCTTTTAAAATCCTATTTAAAAAGGAAATTAATTAAAAAATATACAGAAAATTGTTTTATTAAAATTGTTAATAAATAAAAAAAAACAAAGCTTTCTAAACCTAATAATTGATTTCCAATATAATTAAAATATAGGGCATTTGTTGCTTCTACTAATATATTTAGTTATAAAAAAGGTAAAGTGGCCGCACTGGAGAAAAGCTCAAGTTTTTGGCGCCAGCTGGTCACATGAAACGTTATCGATATATTGATAATTTGATATATTATCAACAACCCTATAAAACTTCTAGGCAGCCAAAAATCAACACTATTCCACTGCCATCCGCGCCCAGTTCACCAATTCTGTAACTATTAACTAAGATGGGTGACAGCTCCGACGAGGAGTTCCTGGGCGATGACTGGGTGCCGTACAGCTCGCGCTCCGAATGGGCGGACGTAGAGCCGCTAGCGCAGGATGACGGTCCCAATCCGGTGGTTGCCATCGCCTACAGCCAGATGTGTGAGTAATGCTCAGGGTCGGGTTTTATCTTTCCCAGTTACATATATATACTATATTTGCAGTCCGAGAGGTGTTCGGCTATATGCGTGCGGTGATTGCTCGTGGCGAGAAGACGCAGCGCGCTCTGGACCTCACCACGGATGCACTACGTCTGAACCCGGCCAATTACACGGTCTGGCAGTACAGACGTGACATTCTGCGCGAACTGAAAACTGATCTGAATACTGAGCTGGATTATCTGAGCAAGGTAATTGGCCAGAATGCTAAGAACTATCAGGTGTGGCACCACCGTCGCGTCATCGTCGAGATGCTAAACGATCCCAGCAACGAGCTGGAACTCACGGAGAACGCCCTGCTTAATGATGGCGATGCCAAGAACTACCATGCCTGGCAGCACCGTCAGTGGGCCATACGAACCTTTAAGTGAGTGCCAAAAGAAATCGCCTTTTTGTCTTTCGTTTAAGTTTAATCCTTGAATTTGCAGACTCTATGACGACGAGCTGAACTTTGTGGACCGTTTGATTGACGAGGATCAACGCAACAACTCTGCCTGGAACCAGCGTTTCTTTGTGAACAAGTATTTTGGCTTCACGCCGGATCTAATCCAGCGGGAGCTTACCTACACGATGAACCGAATTCGCATTATCAAGAACAACGAGAGTGCCTGGAACTATCTGGTCGGTGTGATGCGGCAAGGGGGGAAAGGCCACGGCCTGAGCAGCTATCCAGAGGTGGTGGCCTTTGTGGAGGAGATCTACCAGGCCGGTAACCGGTCACCCTATCTGCTGGCCTTCCTTGTCGATTTGTATCAGGAGCAGGCGCTGGAAAAGAAGGTCAGCGATAGCGATCAGTTGGCTCGAAAAGTATACAGCCTATGCGAGGATATGGCCTCCAAGCACGATGTAATCCGGCGTAAGTACTGGCAATATGTGGCCGCCCATTTGAAGAATAAGCTGAGCAAGGCCGCTGAGCAGTAGGAGCAGTAGCAGTAGTAGTTCCCAGTTCCAGCATTTTTGCTTAGTTTTAAGTCCACATACGACGTACATAGGCCTTTTTAATACATAAATAAAATTTAATTCACAACAAATACTGTGTGGCAATGGCAGCCCAGACATTGCCACATGAATTTCTTGAGTCAGGTGGGCGTCGTCTTTGTGTTTGCCGCATCTGTCGTTCTTTGTTTATCTAAGTGAGCTGTGTTTGTACACGTAAATTTCATTAACAATCAGCAGATAACTTTAGCGCAGTGTATGCTCTTTCCCAGTGGCGGCTAACCAAGATCGTAATTCTGCGTTTTGTGTGCAAATTAATGTGGGAATAAATCGAAACTTGAGAGTGATCTGAGTGGCGAAGCTTTTTGAATGTAGGAAGTGCATTTAGTTCAGTGATGGACACAAGAAAAAAAAATATTTAAAACAGCAAGTAAAAAACTCACTTTTTTAGGTGTAAATATTCCCCTTAATTTATTCCCTTGCTTGCTAGCCTCCTTTATTGTTATCTTTTGCCGTCAGAGATAGAGGAAGAACCTTCAGTTGCTGTCTCAATATTGTTATTTATTTAAACTTGCTTCATTCAGTTTTTTGTGTTTTATTTTTTTTGTTTCTCATTCGTTTTTGGTTTTATCTTTTTAGTTTCGAGTACATACAATATAGCAGTTGTAATATATAACTTTTTTCATTAAATTTGATTTTCTTTTGCATATACATATATTGAGATTCGGTTTTTGCATTGTTTTTGTAATAGAAAACCTCCACAGAAGACTCAAGAGTCTTCGTTTACGGGAGAGAGAGAGAGTGGGAAGTTGGGTTTAGGGAAAAGTCGGGGAAGTATGTACTTAAATGAAGCAGAAGACATCTTTGGCGTGTTTCATTTTGTTGTTTCTTTTTGTATTTTTTAGATCAGCTAAATAGGAGCAAAAATCATTGAGTACTCGTGTTGCATAGTTTAATAAAATTTCGTAATAATAAAATATATATATATTTATTTGTTGGATTTTTGTTTGGTTTTCGCTTCTTTTTGGGTTTTCGGGGTATATGTATATATCTAAATTTGAAAAAGCCTATAAATCCAAAAGTAGTTTAAAATCAAAGCACTTCGTTTGGGTCATCGAAAGTATTCCATAATGTTACTTGAAAAATATATATTATATGTTCTTTAATGTGGTATTCGGAAACGGAGAGGAATATATAGTGTGTGTGCAAAGCTCTGTTCCATGGCCCAAGCGAGATAGATTCGAAAATTATCTTCCTGTTCAGAGGAGAGCCAGAAGAGAGAAGAAGTTTTGTTTTGTTGTTTGTTTAACAATTTGATATATAGAGTTTAATATTTATAATAGTTTTTTTAGCTTTTTTTTGTTTTCCATTAATAAATTGATGCGCTCCTTGGGTCTGCTGTTGGTATGTGTTACTTGTTCATTGTTTTGTAAAAGCATTCTTAGCAAAAAATTAAAATTTCTCTCTGTTTTCCGGTTCTCTCTGTATTTGTTCCGGGTTACCATTTAATCATTTAAAATTTTCGGACTTCAGCGCCTTCATGATCGACTTAATAATCATTTCCCCCTGTTATTGTTTAGTGCTTGACATCGAATCCTACATATATATATATAATCAAATACCCATATAAAATAAATCCCTTGATTCCGGCCGAAATTCACGTGTCACGGATCGACGCCGTCGCGTTCTGAGTGAGGAAGCTTCATATACCATCTATAAATATACTCGTACAGTTTCTCCTTGGTTTTTTTGTTTTTTTTTCTCGTTAATATAATTTTGTTTAAAAAATCAACGCCACCTGTTGTGTGCCTTTTCCTGCCTTCATTTCTTTCTTTCTTTCTTCCGGTCCTAAAGAGTCCTAAGGGGTGCTTACAGCTTTAAGCATAAGTTTAGCGTAGGCGTAGCGCTCCGATCGATCTCTATCCACCCTCCATCTCCATTCCTATGTGGTGCATTCTGGCCTACTTGTCCTCGCCGATGCCCTCATCGGTTGTGGTCTTGCGCTCCCTCGCCTCATCGCCGCTGATATCACATTTTTCAGCCAACATATCCTCGATGCCCTCGTCCACCGTCTGGCTCTCGCCGGGCACATGCTTGCGCGCCAGCTTGGTCACCACCACGCATTCGCCCTGCGGCAGCGGCGGAAACTTGCCGTAGGCTGTGTTCCCAATTGTGCCCACTGTGCTGTCATCGTAACAGTCCGGCGTCATCCGCACCCGGCACGTCTCAAAGGCCTTCTCGTAGCCCAGCTTGGTGTACAGATTACGGGACGCATCGTTTCCTGGACGTATCACAACGAAGGGCGTGTAGCCGCGCTCGATCACTAGCTGGGTCAGTGACTTGGCCAGCCGAATGCCATAGCTAAGGGGAGATTATGGATTAGTTTCCTGGTTTAACCTTGTTTAAAATATAATGATATACACCTACCCCATTCGCCTAAAATCTGGACGTGTTTGCATTGAGAACATGGCGCCATAGTAGGAGTGAACCATCCAGGCGGCTAGCTCACCGGTGTCCTTGCGAAAGATGCCCAGGCCGGGCAGCTTGCGGACAAGGATGTCGAACAGCTGGACGCACTCGATTTCATTGGCAGGATATAGATCGTGGATGCCATGGACATTGTCCAGTGTCAATAGACGCATCTCCGCATCCTCCGGCAGCGGCTCCAGCTCCAGATCGGCGTTCAGCTTGTTGCACACATAGATATCACCACTGAGTCGTTCCATCACACCGAACTTGGAGTAGAAGTCATCCAGGCGATTCATAATGGCGATGTGCGTGAAATTCAGGTACATAGGCTTTTGCCAATCTATAAGTACATCTTCGGTGCGCAGCATATCGACATGCTCGATGTGTGCGGATGGACAAAATATGCCAAGCGTTTGGTATATATTGTTGTGCGGCTGAAAATTGTTTTTAAATTATTATTAAATCAGTTTTTATAAATGAAAATTGTTTGTAATGAGTACTCACCGCAAGCGTGCATCCTGGAAAATGGAGAATTATCGGTTTGTCGGGCCAATCCTTTGCAACATAAAACTTGAAATCCCAAATACGATCATTCAGGTACGTTTTTATGGTTTGATGAAACTGCAAAAACGATTTAAGATTTATTTTAAATTTTAAAAATTTTTTAAGCTATATTCTGGACCTTTAAAAATATAATCTTTGGGGAAAATGAAATACTAATCAGATCAAAAGCCCTTACAACAGCAATTATAAATGTTTTCTCTATTTTTATGTTTCATTTTGATGCCGTCTTTAAACTTTATTTAATTTATCGTGCTTGATACTAATTAATTTAAATCTTTCAAAATTAATGTAAAGGTTTACCCTGCACTTATCTTTAAGCACTTTCCATATTTAACAAGTACAAAAGGCTTGCCACACAGGCAACGTTTTCCCAGCCTTTGGCTTCGCATTCTCAGAGCTGTTGGTAAACGCCCCAAATAAGAAAAAGTTTGCCTCGCTAAAAATCGAAACTTTTAGCCAACTCCAATGGTGGCCAAATCCTTGAGGCCGGTGCCAAGCCGAAACTCCACCCTGCCTTCTCCTCCCAGCGAAAAGAACAGAAAAGCACGTGATGTGCAGAGTGGTGGGAACGAGGGAATGGCATTAAAAATTGAACTAAATAACAAGTGTAAATAGCGAAAACAGGTCAACAGAAAAATGCGAGCCCGGCCTGGCAGAGGGTTTGAGATTGCATGACTTGTGGTCTCGGCAACGCCTTCTGAATGCCAAGCTCGATGGGGGAAAATGCAGGTAATTGTTGGTAAATTATCTGAGAACTGGGCGTGGTCTTTGTCTGAACTTCCCCAAAAATTAAATCAAATATTTAACAGAAAACTGAAAATGAGCGAACTGGGTTAATACGCACCTTTAATGATTCCGGCAAATAGCGTTCTAAAGTTACCAAAATTTCTGGAAGCTCTGATTCATGCACCAAACGAAAGTGTTTACCTTCAGGAATGATTTCCATTTCTGTAACGAGAAATAAAAGCAGGTGAAACTTTAGCTCTCAACGTTCATTACACCTGCCTGCCCTCCCTCTTATTTTTGGTTATTTTTGTTTATTGCGATTCCCTATATGAGCATTTTTTGGCCCCTCTCAAGGCCACCGAAGTCGACCAACAAGGTGAGAATGAAAAGTCGGAAAAGTAAGAGTGAAAGGGAAACCGGAATGCACACACGTCCGGATGTTGAGGATGCTCTGCCGCAAATGGCTCGAAAGGAATATGCCATTCGGGATTTCCCGCAACCAAACATCGACAGTTATTGCCCCAAGCTGCTTAGCCATGCAAATTGCTTGTGCATCGGAAGGACATCGTCAATTGAGCCAAATTAGCAGTAGAGTGCAATGTCAAAACAGGTAATCACCATCAAAATTTGCCCAATAATCAATTTAAAGCGATTAACTAAAATTTAGCTCAATTACTGTCGATATTTGATGACACGATTGGCTTAAGCTAATTGCTTTGGTGATTTTAGATCTATTTTCCTTTAAATGTAATTTAAAGAGCTGACTTTTGCTGCAATTAATTCGTAAAAAAAATATTTCTTAATCGGAGCTAAAAGTTTTAAAAGGTTTTCCCCTAGTTTTATTTTTAATTTGTCAGAACAGCTCTGTAATATTTTCCGACTTAATTGTATGTGTTTTTTGTTCGTTATTGTTTTTGCACTGTTTTTTGATTGATGGCCATTGTGATTGATTGACGATTGCGCCAAATATCATTATCCTTCACTCGTCCGTGGCATGTGCCATTCCATTCCTCTCGTTGCCCCGCCGCCAGGGGTTACTATGACTATTTATTGCAGTTATTTGTGCGCTATGCCGCCCAAAGCGACCGTAATAATGGCGCACATGCTGGTTGGAATTAGTATTAGTCATGTTGTACATAACTCAAGGTGGAATGGGGCAGGACTTGAGCGTTGTGGAGAAAGAAAAGAAGGAGGACTAGACTACTGGCCAAGATATGCCACGTATCCGCATCACGTCTGCTCCGGCTCAGACGGTGCTATGCAACACACTTTAATGTCTTTTGGGAAAACAAAATCAATATCAGACATAAGTATTTGCCATTCCTGTTAATAAGAGGACATTGTTCATCGTGCACAGGAAAAAACTTAAATTAGGAACTAATTAGATTGATGGATTCTAAGTGATCAAGAACTTCTAATAAAATATGCTATTGTTACCAGAAATTAAGGACTCCCGTAGTTTTCTAAATTTAGTTCACTGATACTGTTTTAGTTACCAATATCTTTAGGTGTAACTCCTGTGAGTTGCCCTGTGACAAAAAGTAGTGAAGGTGGGCGCGCTCTAGAGGAGTGCGACTTTGATATGACAGCTCTGTTTATTTTATGGATAAAAATACCGTTGACATTTCACAGCGACACCCCCTAAGGGTTGAAAATTAGACGTGCAGACACCGCAGGTGCCGTCGCTGCCCAAAGAATGTCCCAGTCGGAATCGTCGTATTTACAGTAGTCTCATTCCCGAACCGAACCCTATTGCCGCCCAGTTTCGCCCACTCCGAGTCCCTTTCCGCCCTCTCTACCTGTGGCTTGCTATCGCACTTGCCAGCCAATTTATTTCGGTTACGTTTGTTTTTTTTTCGGCCTAATTATTGAGTTGCCATATGGCTGCGATGCGTTAAATTTTAATACCCTTGGCCGGAAGGGCATCATGAATTGGTCATGAGCTGGCATCCCTTGAATGCGATATACAAAACGGAATCGCGGTAATACGTGCAGAATGCCAAAGAAGGCGGGGACGAAGGGTAGGCACAATTTTGCGGAATTCCAGGAACGAGAAATTTGCGAACAAAGGAGCAAACGAAAATAATGCACGCAAAGAACTTGAATGAATTAAGGCAGGAGTTTCAGGTAGCTTGTAGACGTTAAAAGGAATAAGAGGAAAGAAAAATATTTAAGAGGAATAGATTATAGGGGGTTCTGGAGGGATCAGCTAAGGAATTCCTGCTAAGGATCAATGACTATGAGGAGACCGAATTCTGGTTAAAAAAATATAGCAAGGATCAATGGAAAGGTGATTACAGACGACCACCAAGGGATAAAAGATAAATAAATAAATGGAAGTAAGATGGCAAGGTGAAGTACAAGAAATATAATGGGAATATAAATGTAGGAATTTTGAGAAATTTGAAATTAACTAACTTAACAAGTATGGTATTGAGGATAACTAAATTAAGCGAAAATTAGTATGGGAAAATTGCTTTACATTAATTGGGTTTGAAATATAGAAATTAAGTAAAAACTGTAAAAACGGAAAATTCGATATCTAAATAAAATAAATTAATTATTAAAACAATCTTTAACGCATCATTAAACAACTTGTTTGTCCGAAGGAATCATCTTACTGATTTATTCAAGACTTTTATCTCATGTCAGTCAATTGTCCCCTTAATTTTAAATGGATTAAGTAGAAGAAACTGTCAAGGGAGAAAAGATGTCGAAAGGAAGAGTACCATAAAGTTTTAAAGGGTACACTGCCATCGAATGGGAAATTTCTAGTGATCTGTCCGCTGATTGCAGACGCTGGTTTTTGGGGCGCATCCACGCTAATTGACATGCACATGTGCATTTTCGGGAATGGCGCGCAGAAAAGTTAGCGACATTTTCTCAATTAAATCGAGAAAATCGGATGCGGCAACACACACACTTACAAAAAATATTAATTCCGTTGACCTTGTGTGAATTTGTGGCTGCCTCCGCTGCGGTTTCTGCTGTTGGTGTGGTGCGGTTTCTTCTTCTTAGTTTGCGGTTTTTTCGTCTTTATCCTCGAGGCGTGTCAGCTTTGCGTGCGTGATATATATTTATTTATTTTGTTTCTTTTCTATTTTATACGCTCACCGAATAGTTTGTTATTTATGCTTCAAAATTTATTAAATAAATTGTTTTCGGTTTTGCTTTCAGTTATGTTTTGTTTTTGGATTTTTGAAAAAGTGCAGTATGAAAATAATTGTTGTTTGGTTTTTATAAATTTATGTTTTTTATAGGCAAATCACAGATGTCTTCATTAGAAAATTTAGTTTTTTTAGTTTTTATATTTTCTTTGTTTTTGTCTTGTTGATAGTTTTTTACTGTTTATTTTGGGGTTTCCTTCCTGGAATTGGCTTGTTTTTCTTGATTCACTTTGCTGCTTTGGTTAGGCCTTTTTCGAATGGAGATGTCGGCAGGCTTGAGAGCGATTGATTAGTTCTCGGCTGCGATTGATTATTGGGGTGAGCCTAACTCGATGGACGCTACTGTTGTGGCAGCAGCCTCTTCCTGAATACAGTTAGCTCTGATGGGCTGCCGCTGCTACTGCTCTCTTCGTCGCTTCCTCCCTGTCTCTCCGGTTCGGTTGCTTGCCCCCGCCGTTGCACCTCCACACTGATGGCCTAACCAGGCGGCGTCGGCGTCTCTTCGCTTTTACAGTTAGCTCAGCTCCTGCTGCTGTTGTCCTGGCGATTCAGCTGCGTGCGTTTTGCGCTGTGTTTGTGTGTGTGCTAGCCCAGCAACATGGCGACCGGGAGGGGGCGGAAAGGAGTGGGGCTGAAGGGGGTGGTCGGAGTTTTGCAGTCGATTATTATTCTCGCTGGATTTTTATCGCTTTCGATTCGCGGCGCGCGTCTATCGCTGCAGTTTGTGGCTTTTAACCGAGCATTGATTTTCCTGCTGCTGCCTGGCCTGATTTGCTGCAGTGCATATGTATGGTCTATGCCTGTGCCTGGGTCCTGGCTGCGGCGCCTTTCCGAATTTCGCACTTTGTTTTATTTTTTTGACGGTTTACTCCTCCGCTTTTTGATTTCTGTGTTCTCTGCTTTCTTGTTTTTGTTTTTGGCCAGCCAGCCAAGGACACTCACGCACACAGACACACAAGCACCGACACGACACGCACACCCACGGGACAGTCCACGCACCGTGGAATTGAGTTTCCTCTCGAGTTCTACTAATTCGATTGCGGCTGCTTTATTTGGGGAACTTTCTGCATCTGTGTTGTGGTTCCTGCTCCAATTCGCTGCCTTGGATGGTTGTTCTCGGGCTGTGGTGCTGCTGCGGCTGACTGGGAAAACCGAACTGAACTGACTGACTGACGACAACGAACTGATTTCGCGGCCCAAGGAGCAGCAGCACCAGCAGCAGCAGATGTTGCTGTTTTTCGCAGCAGCCTGTTGTTGTTGCTGCCTGTTGCACAGTGGGATGACTTCAGGACTTTTCCTGCAATAAAAGAAGGTTCGAGTTTGTTCAGGGAAGTTTTAGATTAGTTGTACATTTTTATTAAAAGTCAATATTTAAAAAAAACCAAATGCTTTATTCTATAAACTAAAACTATATTTACATTTTTGAAATCTCTTTCTTCCGAAATCATGTCCACCATAAGGACCTTGATTAAAGGAGATTTCAGAACAACTACGAAATATATTGTATATATATATCCGAATGTTTTGAAAGCCTAACAATTATTTTCATGTCATTGATAAAACATAAAACATTTGAGAAATAATTAATTCCTCCTATGTGTGGTAAGGAATACCAGAAAGTTTAAAAACCCCTTTTTTTTGGTCGACCACTGTGCACCGCTTGCAAATTCGAGAACGAAGGCAACTGCAACGTGGCAGAGACGTCGTCATTTTTCGCCTTCGTGGATTCGTTTCGCTCTCTCTCTCGCTCTCTGTGATCCAGCCCCCTCACCCTTTGCAAGCTGCTCATTCTCTCTTAGGTGCACATGCAAAAATAATTGCAATTTAGGGAAAACAACTGGCCATTATCCGGCTTGGTCATGAGTAATTGTACAAATTTCCTTTAATTAGAAACGGGGACCTTTTCAGAAATACATTTTATATGTGTTTACTGACTCATAAATTTAGTTGGATAACTGGAAGAATAAATAAACAAGAAAGGAAGCTATCTTCGGCACACTGAAGTTTGTATACCCTTGCAGCTTACAATTGGGTCATTATAATTTAATCCAATTCCGTTTCTATGACAGCTATATGCTATAGTAGTCCGATCTTGATCAAATTAGAACCGAAAATATAGAATAATGTCTCCTTCACTGAGTTGCAAACTTCGGACTAAAATAATAATACCCTGCAAGGGTATTGCCTTGAAGTATGCAATACATTTTGGGTTTTTCTATAATTCTTTCTAATTAATGTTTGTTGTAGTGGAAAAACCCTGCTAAGTACAAAAGAACAGCCTTTTTTTACTCCTTTATAATCCTTTCCATTTCTCGCTATGCACGCTCTCTTTGTTTTCGCTCTTCCTCTTTCTGTTTACCTCCCACTGACGCCTTGCAATTGAGTTCGTACTCACTCACATGTTGCCATCCCCATCGGGCGGGCTCTCTTCCTTTGGGAGAAATGCGAGAGCGAGCGAGAGCACGCGAGTGGCAGGCGAAACGCCGACCGTTCGACTCACTCCAACTCCTTGCTGGATCAGGAGTTGAGTTTGGTTCTGGCTTTGGCTTTTGTTTTGCACGTTGCCCAGCGTAACGTAACTGTACACCGGAGCAGCGTGGAAATTCGTGCTGGATTGGGATGCGTTTTCAAAACACATTAGGCCATCGGAATCGCACACCAAAGGAGCAAAGCAGCAAAAAAGCAAACAAATGGGAAAATGGCCACGGCGTCAGCGCAATACGTATACGCCACGTAGTACTTTCGGAGCACGTGTCACCATAGCCGGCACTCTCCAGCTCTCCGTTCTTCATACTTCCTCCCATCCTCTCTTTTTCTGTCACTCTCTCTCTCTCTCTCTCTTCGAGCGGCCTGTTGTTCTTGCTTTGTTTACACCGCTCAGCTGTGAGGACGAAAAGCCGTTGGTGCCGCAAAAAATCCATTTTAATCGCCATAATTTGGACTGATATGTGTTTGTTGTGCTCCCCAATCCCCAATACCATCCAATCCGAATCCGGCGGACTTGACCGGAAAACGTTCCGGCGGCCCAAGGTCCCCGCCGCCCAACGTGAGTGAGTGTGCAATTGACATTTTTATTGGCATTAAGTGGTGCAGGGACAAGTTTCACTCGTACTAGTACTTCCAGTTCCAGTAATTAAAGCAGACATGAAGACGCGCCAAAAACAAGGACTAACTAAGTATAACAAGTAATAAAGAGCGTTACGACCATAAATACTCTCTGTTTGCCAAAATCCTAGCATACTTTTTGGTCTGTGTTTTGGTAAATATAATACTAACAGTACGATTGATCTGAATTTTGATATTTAGGTAGAAAATGGAGACTTGTAAATCATTTCCCTAAAACTGAAGTCTTTATCTTGAAATCTTGGGTTTCTTACTGGCAAGAACTTTGTTTGAATACAAGATACCCTTCTCTATATCCTACAAATTCCGGATATAAAAACACACCCTGAGTGTTTGGGTGTTGGGATTGTTCGGAGGTCCTTAGTTTGTGTCTGTGTGCTGCATTCGAGTTGCGACTTTTGCGCCATGCCACGACATGCATCATGAATCACGCAAATTCCGAGCACGCAAAGACAATGACGCCAGCCCCTTTCGCCCCTTTTCGCACCACTCGCTGGGTGTCGAGGACGCATAACTCCCGGGGCTTGTAATCCATAGTCGTCATCGCCAAACTATAGTTATAATAGATACAGCAGTTACAATAGCTAGTTACCACCCCGGCTCCAGTTCCTTGGCATTTCCAAGGAAACTTTGCTCGTAAAAGCGAGAATAACTGTTAGTTTTCATGCCGTCTAACAGGGTATATGGCATTTAGTCAGGTGCCCTGATGGATCCGTCGTCCGGGAACCCGTTTCCCCAGAAGTGAATTGAGGAGGTGCCGACAGCCATTTGACAGTCGTAAAACTCTGTCCTTGGGGGCATTTATTAAAATTTATATGCAACCGAAACTGGAACTGTGGAACTGGACGACACCAGACAGATAAGCACTGCACGGAAATGGGGGATAACAATAACCATTCGATGTAAACAATAGCTATCAATGTGGGATTTTATTGCCTAAATGAGTTAAGCGTGGAATAGAAAATAATCCGCAACAATACGTCATTTGTATGCGCACACAAAGAACTGATTAGTATATTTTTATATTAAATAATTCTCATAATTCGGTAGTTTTAACATTGATTATTGGTTTAAGAAACCTTAAAATCATTATTTTTAAAATATTTTAAAAATTATGAAATCAATAAAATTGAGTCCCAATTTTGTACAGTGCTCTACAGCTGGGGGGCTTTACTCGAATTGCGGTGTTGACAAACTGCTCGAAGAGTTTTTGGCTTCGGCGGCTTTTTGCCTTCGCTTTGGCGACTCGGCGACTCGTCCTTGGCATGAAGTTCGCTGCTGCTGGCCTTTAATTAGCTTTTCTGGGATTACTCATACGACCCGGGGTCTGGGGGGGACGGAGGATAAAGTGGAGCCATTGTTTCAGCGCTGGCATGCGGATGTGGCCGGGTGGCTGGTCAAACGTGCATGTCTGGCACGTGTTGGGTGTTCGTTCGGCAGGTTAAAGTTAAGGCGAGCGAGCGGGCTTAATGTCAGGGTCAATGCAGGGGCTCTTGCATGTGTGCTATGGCCAATTCGTCGGATTGGCCCCCATATTTGAGGTATATACGTATAATGCATGCGGACACGTTGCATAAATCAAAATACAACGAAAAAAAGGGGAGAGACAATGGCTTGGTTTACAATGTAATGTTTTTTGTTGCTCAACCGAGATAGGATATACAATATTTATTCAAAAGCAATTGGACGGGCGCTTCTGTCGTCGACAGCTGCACGTTGGGGACACTTTTGACGCACACACGTGGCCACCACCACACTCACATAAGGGATGATATATGTACATACTTACGTATATATTTTATAAACATATGCAGAGAATAACGGTGGCCTTGCCCCTGGCAATTAGAGTTATTCATTTCATTTACATTTCGGGGGACATGTTAGGGGCACTGCAGTGTACCCGCAAATGGCTTAAAAACAGGTGAATGAATAATGCAGGTGCATCGGCGGGTATTACTAATTCTTGGGTTGTCGGAATGATCGAAACCTTCAACTGGATTGCACTCTATTTTTATTTGTTTTTACCTTATTTATTTGTTAAATTAAGCTTTTTATTTATCTGATTATTTCTTTCTTTAATGTGCATTTTGTCTTTATTAGAATACAAAATATAGATAAAATATATGTTACGAACAATAAACTACAAGTTTTCAAATAAAAGTAACGTATTTTAGCAGCCAGCTTTTACTAAGCACACAGTCTGGCAGCGCCGTCTAAGCAGCTAACTGTGTGACCACATTTTGAAATTTTGAAAAAATTCCGATGATTTCTAGCCTAACCTATCGATGTTAAAATCGAATTTTTCGCAGCTCTAATATAAACAATTAATATTCGCTAAATATCAAATTAAGATATTGCACTTTCGATATTTAGGAAATAATTTTAAATGTCTACCTTTAAGCCAAAATTTCTGAAACCAGACACAGACGATGCCATATCGGATAGCACAGGCGGCGAGCAGCAGTCCTCGGCCTTTGTATTCAATGTTCACCACAACCTGGGTTTGGTTGAGCAGGTTGGCAATTAAGCATTTTTATGAAATTAAAAAACTAAAAAAAAACTATTTGAATTTCAGCGAGAGCGCTTGCCCATACGACAGTACCGGGATCAAATCCTATACTGCTTGGAGAAGCACCAGGTGGTGATCCTTGTGGGCGAGACGGGCAGGTGAGAGAATGTGTAGAAAGTCAAAAACTCCCTTTTAATGTTATGTTTTATGCGTGTTTTCTAGTGGCAAGAGCACTCAAGTACCTCAGTACTTGTACGAATGGGGTTGGCACTCCAAGGGCCTGATTGGCATCACCGAACCCCGACGGGTGTCCACAGTAAGCCCGTATTTTCGTCTCCAGAATACCATTCACTAAATACCAATCCTCTCCAGGTTACTCTGGCGAACCGAGTGGCCCAGGAACGTGGGGAACTCGTTGGCGACACAGTGGGCTATGTGGTGCGCTTCCTGGAGCGGATTTCCGCAGAAACCAAGATCAAGTTCATGACCGAGGGCATCCTGCTGCGTGAACTCCTCGCCGATCCCCTGCTCACCCAGTACGGAGTCATCATTGTGGACGAGGCCCACGAGCGGAACATGCTCACCGACATGGTCCTGGGACTGCTCAAAAAAATCCTGCGCAAGCGAAGCAGCCTCAAGGTCATCATCTCGTCGGCCACCATCGACGCGGGCTTCTTTAGCGAGTTCTTCAGCTGGCCAGGATCGGGAGAGGTGAGCGTGAAGCTCAGCATAGAGGGACGCATGCATGCTGTGAGCAATTTCTATCTAAACGAACCCTGCGCCGACTACGTCAAGGAAACGGTTGAAACGGTGTGGAAGCTGCACCAAAAGGAGCCGCCCGGTGACATTTTGGTCTTCCTAACCGGTCAGGAGGAGGTTCTAGAGGCACTCGATCTCCTGCGCGAGTATATAGCCAGTTCGGAGCAACAGAATCTCAAGGTGCTGCCCATGTATGGCAGCATGTCGAGCACAGATCAATTGGCGGTATTTTTCACGCCTCCTAAGGGTGTGCGCAAGGTAGTGCTGGCCACGAACATAGCGGAGACTTCGATCACCATTCCTGGGATCGTGTATGTCATTGACTGTGGCTACGTCAAGGTAAAGTGGTACAATCCCAAGACCTGCAGCGACAGCCTGGTGGTGGTGCCGGTGAGCAAAGCCTCGGCGGTACAGAGAGCGGGAAGAGCGGGTCGTATGCGACCCGGAAAAGTATATCGACTGTACACCAAGGCAGACTATGAGGCCCTGGCTCCGCGACAGCCCCCAGAGATGCGGCGGAGCGAGATGAGCGGAGCTGTGCTCCAGTTAAAGGCTCTGGGTATTGCGAACATACTCCGCTTCGATTTCCCATCGCCGCCGCCTGCACAAAACCTACTCTCTGCCCTGGAAACACTCTTCGCTTTGGATGCCATTGATGAGCAGGGTAATCTGACCAAACCGGTGGGTTATCTGCTTGCCGAGCTGCCCCTTAGCGCCATGCTCTCGAAGATGCTGTTCGTATCCGGACAGATGGGCTGCTCGGAGGAGATCATCACCATCATTGCCATGCTCCAAGTGCAGTCTGTCTTTTCGCGTCCTGTGTCGGCCGCGGCCCAGCAAAGTGGACGCATCGCCCATCGACATTTCGAGGTGGCTGAGGGAGACTTCATCACGCTCCTGAACGTCTTCACCGGCTTCGTGGAGGAGGGCATGACCAAAGAGTTCTGTGGCCAGTACTATCTCATCTACAGGAACATGAAGCGAGCCTACGAGCTGAGGGAACAGCTGGTCACGTTGGCTCGTAAGAAGTACGGCATTCCAATCTTCTCGTGCAAGGGCGATGTGGAAACAGTGTGCAAATGCATCACCGCAGGATTCTTCACCCAGGTGGCCTATCTGCATCACTCGGGAGTCTACAGGCAGATCAGTAGTGGCACCGAGCTATCCATCCATCCCACCTCCACGCTATACACGTTGCCCCAGGCTCAGTATGTGGTCTACGGAGAGCTGCTCCAAACAACGAAGCTCTTTATGAACCATGTGACGGTGATCAAAAGGGAGTGGCTGACCGAGCTGGCTCCGCATTACTACCAGCAGACTACGGTGCGGGATTAGCAGGGAAAGAGAGGAGATTTACTATGACAGAGTGAGTTTGAGGTGACTCTTGTCATTTCTTTAAATTTATTATAAATTTAGATATAAACGCCTCTTGAAAACATCTTATTAACTAGAAATTATGTGAAATATTTTAACTACGCTTGCAGATTTAGCCAGCAGCGACGCGACCACGTCCCTGGAACAACATCATTGACTCCGGACCTCGGATAACCCGCGACATCAGCTCCCAGCACATTTTGGCGGGCAAAAGACTGAAACAGAAAGGAAAACCAAGGACTTACAATACCCACAAAAAACTTTTAAGGATAACTCACCATTTGAGAGGCGTTAGCAGGCGTATGGAGTTTGGCAGGACGCACCACATCTCGTTGCAGCGGACAGCATTCTCGATACGATCCGCCACATACTGAGGCTCCAGCATGGGCATCATGCGAGGACGCACCCCGGAAAACATGCCCGTGTTGATGTAATAAGGACAGATCAGACTCATCTGGATTTGATCATAGCCATGAGCCTTCAAATCCGTTAGCAAGCTCTCATGAAAGCCAATGCAAGCATATTTGGTGGCTGCATAGTCGCTGCAACCATAGGTGCCCAGCATTCCCGTGACCGAGCCCACGGTGACTATGTGGCCGCGATTATTTCGCATCATGTGGGGCAGGAAGGCCTTCACAGTCCAGTAATGCGATATGATGTTGATGTTGTACGTATTCTGGATCACCCGATCGTGCAACTCCCAGAAGGGCTTACAGCAAACGATGCCCGCATTGTTGATCAGTATTTCCACGGCGCCCACATCCGCCGTCACCTGGCTGGCCCGCTGGTAGACCTGCTCCCGGTCCGAAATGTCCACCACATAGCCCTTGCAGTTGTCATAGCCATGCTTGGCCAACAGATCCACGGTTGTCTTGATGGCTGCACGGAAAATTATTGTCAAATCGAGCTAATCAAAATTGTAAATGTAACAGCTTTCACTCGCCGCCGGACTGGGGTTTCTTGACCCGCTGCTCAGAAGCTGTGACCAGGCACTTAGCATGCTGGTGCGAGGTGGAAGTCGAAGACGAGACTTTACCTTCTTGATTGATATCCCAGATGACAATGCGGGCCTGTAGTCGCGCAAAGTTTAGGGCAATCAAGCGACCAACGCCACCGCCGCCGCCTGTGATGAGTACCACCTGACCGGAGATGTTCTGTGGACAATTGAAAGTGAAATGGTGTTTAGTTGGGTTTAACTTGAAGTATTTTGTAAAGAGATTAGTTTGCAAAGGTTTTTTTTAAATTGTGATTAGTATGTAAGCTTCGGAAATCTAGTTAAAAGATGTGAGCCTAACTTTGTAATTAATTAAGTACACATGTTATAATAAAAGCATTTTTTTTAACATATGTTAATTATAACTAAAAAAAAAACGCAATTTCCTTACAAATTTAAACCACTTTGCTTCATTTAGGTACGTCTGTCAGCAAACCCTATTTAACATACGAAAAAGGTGCGACAGCGCCATGATGTTTCATTTAATGGCAGCTCAGCATTTTGCATAAATATTTCTTTTATTTTGTTTTGGCATATCGCGTCTTGCCACATCATTTCGAACCATAATAAAAGATGTGTGTATGTTGCAAGTATTGCTATTCGATTGGAACTGCGACAGAGTTAAACCAAGCTAAGCGAAGTTCAATCCTTTGCATCCAAGGGAGGGTGAAGTGAAGCTCTTTAGCGCTGTCTGCTAGACAGGTCATAACTTTTCCTTTTTGCCATAATGTATACAAGTATATTCCTCTATAATTTCCACACTCTGTGTGTGCTTGAAGCGTAACTAACTTTTTACTTATAAGGCCCAAGGAAAAGGCATTGCACACAAAGATGGTTGATAGATGCGGAAAAACTCGTTGTCATACTAAGGTGGTTTTCTGCTTTGTCGTCTTCAGTCACGAATATATGTAAGTACATATATTTTCGGCCAGAAAATTTATTTAACCAAGCCAAATGTTTATACCAAAAAACAGTAAAGATCTTAAGTTCAATGTCACCCTAAGGCCTGGTTAATTGAAAACCAAGCTGTCTGATTCCACCATAACGAAGCAAATATTTAAACAAATTTTTTAAGTGCTCGCTTAGGTAGCTGAGATGCCAAAAAAATGGTAAATAGAGAAGAGTTTTTATTTAGTCATGAATGAGCCAGCAAAGCGTGTGAACAAAATTGCTTAGCCATCGAAGCAAATCAAAACAAAGCCAGACATTTGTTCAAACGTTTTCAACGAAAAGTTTATAGTGCTAAGAAATTATGATGCTAAATTCAAAAGTATATGGACTGCAACAAGGTAATTGTAATAATAAAAAAGTGGCACTACAATTTATAAAAAAGCAAAAAAAGCTTAACTGCAAAACTAAATTAAATTAAGTTAAATATTGATTTTTCAAAGAGTATCATAAATTCGAATGGCTGGATTATATCGAAGCTCGAACATAATTTGTTACCACAAAAAATTGCGCGTGGCTCATTAGGGTTTGTGAAACTGCCAAAACTTTAAGTTTGGCCAAAGAAAAACAAGAGAAATGACGTTGAGGTAGCTCTATGGACTCATTGATTGATCTCAAGTGGCTACCTGGAGGCTGATTTATAAAAAAAAAACATAAATTTTGGTGGGTGTCTTGTGCGATTTTTTTGTTGTGTAATCTCCGCTCAGCCAGGGTCAACCGAGTCAAGAAAGAAAGTCTATCAAACTGTAATTTAAATTATGCACATGCGACATTTGGTTTGACTTTTGACGATCAGATTACCTTTAACTTTCTAAAACGTTGAGGCAACAGGGTATAGTATACCGATTCCAATATGTAAAATATGGACTTAATGCCAAACACTATCAGGTCGAGGAAGAACTGAAGGAAGGCTCGCAGAGGATGATCCATGTGAAGGAGTCCCGGTGAGGCGGTCATGATGATGGATCTGTCGCCCTTGGAAATTAAACGCGTGCAAGGGAGTTTGCGATTTGGGGCTGGAATACGGTGTATTATGGATTCACTGCGCATGCGCGGCTGTATTATGCCTGATTAGGGCTGTGGCACACCACGTAAATGCACGTTTTGATCACTTTTATCGCTGGAGATCAGCTATGCATGTTAATGATGGAAATGCAAATGAAATTCGCTTGAATTTCTCTCTCTCGGTCTTCCGCCGTCTCGGATTTCGATTCGCAACGCGCCTATTATCTGAACTTTATGCTGGCCGAGGCCTCCTCACTCACGATCACGTCCACGTCCGCCTGGGCTGGAGTCACAAATTCGACTGAACGGCGATGCAAAAAAAGCATAGAGCCTCGACTCGGCTCAGACCGTCGCTGTTTCTATTTGTGTTACCTTTTTCCATTATTCCACGAGGTTCACAATGGTCGAAATGGCGATAGAAGAAATGGAAAACATTTTGAGCACTTTCTTAACTTGCCTCTTGGCTTTGGCTCTTTCGGGCCTATACAGCCAGGCCATCTGGCCAGCTGTTGGGGGCCCACTCGACCTGTTTCTTGGCTCATTTTATTGTCTTAGTCGGTTCCGCTGAGTATTTGATTATGTTTGATGTCGAGACTCGCCGCTTCTATTCGCATGCTCTATTTGGTGATGGAAACTGGTACAGATATTTGTATTATTGGTTTAATTTTATTCATTTGTTCAGAGAATAATAGATAACATTTATGAAAATATTTAAATAGGCTTGAAGGGGTTTGTCAAACTTGTAAGCTAAAATGAATGCTTTGACAATTTTCACTTAATAGTTTTTAACTCAGATAAACTGCAGATATATTCGGTTCCCATATTTCCAGGAAATTAAATTAAAAATTTTTACCGTTAAATAAATTCTACATGCTAAGTGTTTCTGTAATATCTGTTTAATCCCAAAAATATACAAGTTAGAAAAAAAACACCTTAAAATATACTATGCTATATACTATTATTATAATAAATAATCAAATGTCCATATGACATCTAAAACGGATATTTATTTTTTTACAATAACTGCAACATTAGTACAGAAAGCCTTTTGGATTAAACTAAAGTACAGTATTAATTTCGTTTCTTGCTTAAACAATGGCTTGGTATCACTTATTTATTTTATTTAGTTCCGACCGCTTAAAACGGATAATATCTTCTGAGTTCACATAATTAATCTCTTAGATTCTAAAAAAATTCCATTACATTATTCAGCATTTGTTGTTTAGGTAAATACATTTTTTAAATCTAATTAAGTCTGACAATTTATATTTACACATTGCCTCGATCATTCCGCTGACAATCAATTGTGCAATAATTTACACTTTTGAAAAAATATTTCAGATCTTCCAAAAAGATACGGATAAGATATATATGCATCTGTACCCTTAAAAGGCGATCTTAATATATGTGTAATTTACATTTTTAAATAATAAATCAATTATTCCACGTTATTCTCCCTATATGTCAAACATGCCGCTTCAAGTAAAATGCTGTTTAGACTAATTTATTAGCTAATTTTAATGTAATAAATTCTGAGTTAAGATCAGAGACCTACATCACCTTTTGGGCCGTATCGATAGCGATTTCAATCAATGGCGGCGATTTCTGTCACGCGGCAATCGTCACGCGGCCAACAAAACTACCGATATTTTGGCCAGGCGCTCATAATTGCAAACAACGAGCGCTGCTCTATCGATACGGCGCAATCCGACGGATACACACTGACACATACACACATTTACACAACTGCACAGCTACACCGATACACAGCTAACACAGCTACGTAGCGCACAGATACAGATACGTCCGCTGGTCGTGTTCGCTTCGGCTTGTGCTTGTTTTATTCGTCGCCGCTCTTGGCTGGCGTGGTTGGTTTTCCGACGCTGACACGGGCAGGGGCGGCAAGGAGCCCGGGATGTGGGAGCGCTGTACCGCTGGCCCGCCGTCCTCTGCTACAGTTTATTGGTCGAGGAGCGTTCGCCCGTGTTCCAACTGGAACGTTGAAAATTTGTGTTGGTCGAATGACACAAACCGCACAGCAGGCGCGCAGCAGCCTCCAGATGGTGGTTGCCCTCACATAGTTGGATGGCGGCTCTTATTGGCTGCCGTCGCAGCTGCTCATGGACTCCCTGTGTGTGCTGTTTCTCGAGTGATAGCGGTCCGGACGCCGTCAGCTGATTACTGTGACTGGTGCGCCAGTCGCAGACCAACCAGAGCGGCTTTAAAGCGGCACACAATAACCATTACTGGCCAAGGTGGCCAAACTAAAAAAGAACACAACCGAACAGAACATCAGAAGAGTCGATTAAGAAGCCTTTAAGCGAAGACCCTCTGCGGCATTCTTCGGCAGAAGAACAGGTTATATCCTGGCCACAATTATGTGGGTGGAGTTCGTCGGGCCTTCATGCCGCATTGGCCATTGTTTTGCCATTGCATTCGATGATAGGTCCCGGGCCTATTGGCAATCACAATTGTAATTGGCCTCTTGTCCAATTGCCTCACCCTTAGCCCTCCTTGTCCCTTAGCCCCTCCACAAGGCCCATCGTAAAAGTAGCTGCATTTTAAAGGGCGCCAGCAACAGGTGACTCTGGTGACTTCCGGTGACTTTGGCGGGCCCGTGTCTCTGGGCGTTAGAAAAATGAGGCCAGCAGCAAAGACATCGCCCGTTGACTGCCTTGCCGCCGCCGCCGCCTTTTTCGGAATCACACTTTGTGTAGTGCGATTTGTTGTATCGCGCGTCATTTAATAGGGGCGCAGCAAAAATAGCCAGCGGATTTGAGTCATTTTTGCAGTCTCGCTCTTGCTTGGTCGATGTGGGTGAGGAGCGGGACGGCTATACTGTTGCCGGCGTTTTTGCTGCGTGTGGGAAAGGGATAACTATATGTAGCAAAGCTTGTGTGCGGGTGTAAGTCTCTGCTAAAGGCTTTTTTACAGGTAATTGCTGGTTTGGGAATAGATTTGATTGGTAAATTTTATTTTATTTGGCCTTTTGCTAATCAAAACTAAATTTTTTTTTATTTATTGTTCCCATATTTTTTTTTTTTAATAAAAGTTGAACTATTTTCGTATTTATAAATAATATGAATGTATTAATCATATTAAACATTCCTATAAATTAAATTGACACAGTATTTGTGTTATTAGCTTTAATTATCTTCCCAAGTAAAGTTAGGTTTGCCTTGCAATTTCCGAAGTAATTTCAAGAGTCAGGCCCTCTCTAAAGTGGACCCACCTTTGTATAATTCCCCCACATTTTGGACAGCAAGTAAACTTAATATTTAATCAAGCGGCAAGGGTCACAAGTACAACTGCAAATATTTAACGCAACTCGCAGCCTCTTTAATTAAACAAACTTTATAAACTGAAGCGTAGATTAAAAGCTAAGGTCAGGCGGCTTTATAGATGATAAATGGTTCCATTAGCCATTCTTTGAAAGCGTTACTGCTGCTTATATGGAACCCATTTATTGGATTTTAGATTATAAATACCGTATCTGTCGGAAACCAAAGTTCTCGTTGATTTTATCCCATACTGGGAAAGCTTTTCAAGCTATCAAGTTAAACCCATCAATCTTACTTAGCATTAACTAACATCAAATATATAATTAAACATAACTTCAACACAACGCGTGCATACGCTTATGCCTTTGTTTTCTATAAATATTTATTTATTATTATAATATCTATACATTAATTATATAATACAGAAATATACGGACGCTTCAAAGTGTGGAATTAATTTAATTTAAATGAGATTAATGCTGTTGCTGCTTTTGCTTTGCCTCTGCATTCGATTACACATTATTTTTTCTTTTTTTTAAGTTTTTTTTTGGGGTTTTGGTATTATAAATATTAATGAAATATCGCATGAGATTTGTGTTTGATTCGCTTGTGTCAAGTCTTTGAAATATAATCCCATGGTGTCGTGTTCCCCTTAACCTGTTCTCAGGCTTTACACGAGACGAGAAATAAAAAAGTCAAATATTGTGGAGATTAAATAAAGCAATAATGTCAGTCACAAGAGACAAATTATGGGCAAAAGGTGCAATGAACTAAGAGAAATAGAAATGAAAATGTATTTCTGTTTGATTTTCGGAATATTTTTGTGCGGATGAATAGGTAAAAATTATTTGATGGATTTGCTGAAACTGAACTGAAACCTTGTTGGCAATTAATTAACTTATATCAATCAACATTAATGAATCTGAATTTTTGAGGCAGTTCTTTATAATTTGGTTAGTCATCAATAAAACACGTTAGATGAATCATGTTTTTGGGAATTTTAAATTATTTTTTGATGGATTTCCTTACAATAAGTTTTAATAAATAAAAATAGCAATATATTGTTCCCAAAAGGCTATTCGTCCTGCATTTGCCCTTATTTTCCACCGTCTTCTCGATCAACCCTTTCAATATTATGTTGCTGCTTCCGATTATGATGGTTTATTTTTTTGGGCCCGCATCGGAACCAGTCACATGACACTTAATGGTTCTGTCACGTACCAGACCCGCGTCTGAGGCTGCTTCTTTGCTGGCTTCACTCTTTTCGCTCGGACAACGTCATCGAGTGGCTGACTGGCTATATACATTCACTTTTTTTTTCGCATCCGCGTTATCGCCGGGGCGACAACAGCAACAAAGTCACCGCCGCGATTCAAGAAGAGTGCTCTTCATGGTACTGGTAACTGGTAACTGGTACCTCGCACGCAAATGTTGTTGTCGCCGTCGAGATCCGAGATCCGCTCCGCTCAAGGTTGAGGTAAACTGGTATCATCATCCACATGATTTCGGACGATCTGTTGTTTTTTTATTCGCCGAAGTGTACACAAAGAAAAAAAAAAATATATTTTTTTAAAATGTGTGATCTTAGCATGTCCTGAATTTTTATTTAAGAAATTGTATTCTTTAAAATGTATTTATTAAATAATTTTGAATGGAAAATAACAAATTATTTTAATTGTAATTCCTGTACTAGAAAAAGTTCATTTTTTTTTTTTTAATTTAATACAAATTATTTCCCCCTGTGTAGAGCAGAGCCGCTAAACTGTTGGCCGATCCGAGGCGAGATTGTGGTCGCTGCTTGGCACGAGTCGCCGTGGATTAATTAATACCCATATCCATTTAGCCCGCCGAAGATGTTCTCGGAGACTAAGTCAGAAAGTCAACATAAAAAACTAGAAGCCTTTCGCTTGTCCCATAAATCTGGTGAGATGTTTGGGCTACTACTACTTTAGTGCCCTTGAAGCGATGCCAAAAATCGGAGAGATCAAAAGGAACATACATACTTCAGATATATGTTATAGATGCTATATATGCTATATAGTTCTGTGTGTGGTTAACATTATCGGCGTACATTATTGTAAACAATAAAAATGTTGTTAATGACTGCACGGAATGCACTTAGCACTTCTTCTCGCAGGCTCGTTTTGCGGTCTCTGGCCATTGGTGTTTATGATTTATGAACAATTTCTAAAGTGCACTTGTTTGACCGCAGAGACTAACAACACAGGTTGGACGGGTCTGTTAATTTTCGTCTCGCTTTATTTTTATTTTTTCGATTTTGAAAATGTAATTTCGAGGCGACTTGGCACGCATCTCGAGGGGATGGCAGACATGTGACGAGATCTGACAAACGGCTGTGAGAGATCCTCTGAGGCTGCTTCTAATTCTGCTGACAGATGAGGTCGCCCCCAACGATGCTGCGGCTTGTGTGTGCTGTGTGTGTGATGACTAAAGAAACTTCAGCAAAATAAACAAAGTGGAAACCAGCCAACCCTGAAACTGTTAAACGGACTGCAGCCGCAGCAGCAGCGCAAGCGGCATCATCATGAGCAACATCAGCCGGCGACCCATGAACTTTACACAACGCAACTTGCCTATTTTTTTTCTCTTTTGGCTAGCTACCAGAGTTGGGGTTGGGTGGGGTTGAGCCTGGTTTTTACAAGTGCGTTGCAGCAATCCAAATTGCAGCAAGAAAATAGGTTCCTCAGACTCGTGATTGCTTTTCTGGGCTAAACATAACAACATGGGCTTCACAAGGCACTTTAAGGAATAATCGATGTTAAAATATCCAAGCTAATGGAAAATAATCAAAATGAACTCTAATAGATTTGGTTATAACTAGTTAAGCTTTTAAAATTCTGCTTTCACTTAAAATTATTGACTCAAACATAAAATAAAATGGAATACAAGCTTCTAAATTATGCAATTTGTTTTGCAAAGAAGAATATAAAAATGTGACGCGTTTATTTAAAAAGCTGCTTAATTGAATAAAACTAGTTTGTGTGCTTTTATGCATTCATTTTTTGGGGTTCTATTTATAACAGGTTGAATTTCACAAACTAATGCATATTAAATAAAGGAACAGACTTGAAACTAGATCTAAACAACTAAAAATAAGGTTAATCAACAAGAAACTGCATGCTTTAAGTTAATTGAATAATTAAAACAAAAATATATTAAATGAAAATTCTAAATGTAGCAATTATTATTGCCATTATAAAATTATCTTCTGTGCAACAAACAAGACTCATAATAAGATTAATCATTTTAAATTAAGTTATAAGCGTCATAGGGCATTGATAAACGTTTTCCAACAACTGTATTTCTTGAATTGTTAAATCATTTAAAAATATATGTTTGAACTAGTTTACCGTTTTGAAGTGATTCCGTTAAGGAATCAGATCGCTTTGTGTGCAGACAATCGTCCCAAGGTTCGCTCGCGTTTGTTGCCTAAGTCTTTTGTTTGCCAGTTCTCATCTGTTCCAAGCGGAAAACCATCTGAGGTCTGACTAAGCGCTTCTGATTTATTACCAGAGCCAGCCGGTGGTGGAAACATATGTTCAATTGATTTCATAAGCATGACACCCCAACGGCTGGCTGGCAAAACGAAAATTAACTTTTGCCTTATAAATATGCAACTTCCTCCACGACGGCGTCCGACTGTTGCCTGTGCTAACTGCCGGATGGATGGCTGTATGGCCGTATGGATGATGATGTAAAAATTACAGCAACAAGAAATATGAAAAGCTGAATGTAAAATACACACACAAATTATGCAAAACGTTGCACACAGTAAAATGTTAAACAAATAAAATGGGTCTTAAAGGTGTTAAGTTTTAAAAGGGAACCTTTTTAATTTTATATATTTTATATTAACATTGGTATGGTATGTTTTGTTAATGTAATAAAATAAGTAAAGGGTTTATTTGTATTTTTCTATTACATATTTACATATAACCTTACTTCTCATACATTTTTCTTGATGTGTAATCATTGCTTATGTAGATTCAACGGGATGGGGCTATAGATTCTGTGGAATCGGACAGATGCATCCGCATCTGCCCCTGACTGACTAACTGACTGTCTGGTGAACAATTCCGCACACACCCTCTTTTCAGCGTTTATATAATTTGTCAGATTTATGGCGCTGATTAGACAAATGGCTAAGGCGATTCTAAATGCAAGAGGGTCTGTCTGTCTAGTGCCTAGTGCCCTCTGTCTCTTGTGCAATTAGCCCGCCGGTTGTTGTTTATGCTGCATTGTCTTCTTGTTAATATTACAAGATGTGTGGGAGGCGGGGTCGGGTCTGGGTCTCTCTGGGAGGAGGGAGATGCGATCCATTCATAAGCAGCCACGAAGATTCTTGGCTCGAAAGACGGTGTGTGTTTGTGTGCGCGAAATGTGTGTCAAAGTTTGCTGTACTGCGAACATTTTCGCAATCATTTCTTGGCGGCTGTTGTTTCGTTTCATTTTCATTTTCGTTTTTTGTTTGTTTTTGTTTATTTTTTTTTCGCATATGGAAAATTTTTGTCACGTTTTCCGTGACGAATTTAAAATGCGCCCGGGCACTTAATTCTTTTGTGTCACAACGAAGCGGAGACCGTTTTTCGTCTTCACATTTTACACAGATGCGCTAAATTGCAGACATCAATCATTTTGATATTTTTGTTGTTTTTATTTTATGATTCGCGCTCATTGCGTAATCTTGGTTCTTCTTCTTGGCTTCACACTTAGCGCCTGAATAAAAGGTTTTGATTTTTGGTTTTGGTTTCATGATTGCTGATGCTGAGATGCTGCCTTTGCATTGGAGACTCTCGGCAAGGTCTTGATTAATTTGTTGCCAATCACTTTTCGAGTGTGTGTGTGACAAAACGGCCAACGCAAACACACACACACCACACACACTCACTGGCAAGCGGCATTTAAATCTCAACTAATGTGTAAATGAACAAGCGACGGCCTCTTGGGGTCAAATTTGGCAACATTTCTCATCTGCCGATCGGGCAAAACCATTTAAAAAGTATTATTTTTTTTTTCAATTTTTTTCTCATTTGCCGCGGCCTAGCTTCTTGGCCGTAAAAACAAGTTGCAATTACGCTCGGCCCGCACGCAACCTTCACGCATTCCCCAGATGAGTTGACCCATTCAATGTTAATGATAGAAATTCTATACGGCCAATCAATGCTATACCCATGCCGAAAAACCGCAGGAAAAACTCTAAGTGAGCCAAAGTTCAATTCAAGCATCTAAAATCCATCCAATCCAATCCAATCCAATCAAATCCCATAATTCGAGCTAAGGTCAGCCGCAGGCCATTCTTTGAGTCTGTTGTTTAAATAGATTGATTATTTTGTTGCTATTTGTGCTGGCGATGGCTCCGTGCCATTGTTGTTCCAACAATTTGCATCTTGATTGTGCGATGTTTTTCGAAATTTTTTATTTTGTATTTGGGTGCACGCAGAAATAAAGTTAGTTTAAAAACTTATTTCAAAAGAAATAACAATTTTAGGAAACTACTTGTGAGTATTTTTTAGGTAATAGTGCGTGGTGGTTAATTTTCAAAAGGTCTTATATATAACTCAGAACTTGAAAAAAATTAAAAAAAAGTAAGTAAAGAAAGTAAATTATGATTTTAAGTACAATTAATTAACGAAATATTAAATAATTTTTCCTAACTTCCCTTTCAGTTAACACTTTTAATGATCATGATTAGAAACGATCATTAAATAAACATTTACCATCGCTTGAAGGTCAAATCAATGCAAACTCATTTAAATCACTTGCATTTTTCCCTCAGTGTACATCTCAAACGCATCGCAATGAAGCGGAAGCTGCGTTGAATCTGCTTCAGATCTGCTCGAGCTGTCGACGGGTGCTTCCGTGCTCGGGGCAATCTGATCTTGTTTAAAGTTTCGCATTTTTCCACTGTTTATATTTGTGGATTTTTGTCTTATTTTCGATTTTGCTTGAACACCTTTTGATGTTTGTTTTTTCTTGGTTTAGATTATGGAAATGCGGCAGAAAGGCAACATCTGCGCATGAAAATAAAGCATAAGCCACTCGGCATGCTGCCTATTGTAGTTGCAAAAGGTTTTATGTTTCAGCTCAGCGAAGGTCGAACATCGCATAAAAGTGTCAATCAGATCGAGGGGCTCACGCTGCGTATTAGTAATGTGCGTATACCAGAATCATCTCTGAACGCCGATGATTAAACCAATTTTCCCAGAATAGTTTCTCAATTCGTGGAATTGTTTACGCTGCTTCCAGCGGTTTTTGAACCCCACACCCAAGGTCGTACGCAGGAAGTGCAGTCAGTCAAGAAAAAACCCGAAATCGGAGGCCCATTCAAGGGCGTCCAATGTGCAACAACTGGAAATGTAACAAAAACATCGACAACAGCGGATGCAGCAGAAGCGGCAGATGCAAAATGTACAGAGAGACAGGCAACTGCGGATGTTGCAACGATAAAGAGGCGACGAGAACATGAAAGACTTCCCTCTGAGGGGCCCCAACAATGAGGTGATAATGAGTTTTTAGTAGTAAAAGGAACTTTTAAAGAGTTATGGAAGTGGTGGAATAACAAAGAAGTATTTGTTTTTGATATTACCATTTATTTTATAAGGCAGCAATATAGATTAAAAATAAATATATAAGCTTATTCCTTCTTATGCATTCAACTTAGCTTACTAATGTTTTAAATGTATATTTCATAATCAACAAATTAGATTTCGAAGGAAAAAGTTAAAAAAGCCTTTTACTAAATTTGTATTTTACTTACTTATTAAATTTATATCCAAGATGCTCTTTAGTTTTTTTAAAGCTAAAAATCAAGCTAAAACTACAAATAAATCTTCCAAAATCTTATTCTTGCGATTATCTTCTTATTTTCAGGCTTGTTTTTAAATTTTTAATTGTATTTACTTAGCTAATTCAAGTATCAACCTATCTTTAGTCAAAATTGTTACTTAAAATAAAAACGTAAGCCATAAATTTGGATTTAATAACAGCTCTAACACATAACCGCCACTTAAATGCATTAATGGCTTAAAAGTCACCTGACTCAAGTCCATTTAAATATTTCTTTGGAAGCCGAGATGAGCAAACATTAAACTAATTAAATAACACTTTCAAGTGTCCGAAATCATGTGACTCCGCCACCTTTGATCTGCGCGAATGAATAACTCGAGGGAATAGGCCTCTGCACTTCCTTAACCATTACATCCTTGATCTACCAGTCACCTCCAACTGAAAGTTTCCCAACACATACATACATGTTTCATTTTTATTTTGGCAACGTGAACTTAACACTCGCCAGCTAAATATGTAATTAATTTGATGTTAGTGTTAATTTGTTGGCCCAACACAATTCACGGCTTTTGCATTCAGCGGCGTCCCGCCCCAAGGCAACTGCCAGCCATTAATAAGGCTAATTAAAATATGCAAAGGGGGGGAGCCCGAGACAGAAGCTGGAACTGGAGCTCGGCCACGCCTCGCCGTCGATCGAATCCGCTTTCAAAATTAGCTCGCTATTAAAGATAGCCATAGCCAAATGGCAAACAAAAGTGCCACCCAAACAACGCGTCCGAAATCATCTTCATGGTCAATTAGCAGACAACAGAAATATGACAGAAACGTAAAAAAATGTAACAAAAACGAAGCAACGAACGAGTGCCAACAAGTGAGGTTAAACATTTAAGCTATCCAAGAGTCATGGGTTCAAATCCCAGTCAAAATGTCAAGTTGATGATGACAATTAAACAAGATTAGCAAGCGACTTGAACTTGCCCCCCCCCGCGAATGACGCATTGCGACAGATTTTTTCCCCTCTTTGCTGTTTTATTTTATATTTTATAGGCAGCGAGGCAGGGGAGCGCGGGGGATTCACTCGCGCAAAAGTCGCACTAAATAAATTACATAATCAAGAGAGATCAATTTGCATATTTATGAGCGAAAATAAAAAGCAAACATAAAACTGTTTTCAGAACAATCTCAATATAGAGAGACAAAAACGCACAGATCCGGCTGGCACCGCCGAGCACGAGAGGGCCCGCGAAGGCGGGGGTGCGATGAGCTATGGGTCCTTTCCCCCAATCGCCGCCAGTTCATTCACATGGCAATTAAAATAGAAATAAAATAAAGCAACCGAGTTTGTGTAAATGCCAGAAGAGAAGACAAAACCCATCGAACCGCTTTTGGGTTTTTTTTCCTGAACGCGTGCGTGGGGCAGCATCAGCAGCAGCGCGGAAGCCGAAAAAAAGAAGTCAAATCATCAGCGCTTTAGTGGCATTTCGAAAGGCTTTTCAAGATCAAGGCCTATACAAGAAAGAAACCCGGAGAAGACAAACACTTAACCAAAAAGTGATATATGAAGCATGCCGGAGATGGATGCCAGCGTTGTTTGCATAAATACATTTCGAAATATCACAAAATCTACCGAGCTCGAGTTTCTAGTGCCTGGCACTCGACGCGGCAACAACTACTTAATGGATCGGCGGCTATAAAAATTATCAAACTACAGTTTCAAACCCCCAGCTCGAGAAGTTGCTTTAAATAAAAAATAAATAAATAAGAGAACAAAACAAAAAAAGAAGAAAACAACAAGATTGAGGCGCACATAAATATTTATAGACAAAAGTTGTCGTTGTCTAAAGATGTTCTGAGCAACTCATCTCAGCGCCAAGTTGTTGCTGCTGCTCTGCTGCTGCTGCTTAAAGCTTCGCTGCAGCCGCTGCCGACGTCCTCTGTTGGCTTCTCAGCTTTTCAAAGCTGCACGGCGCAAGTTGTTGGTGGACGGGCGGCGGTGGCGCGACTATAAAACAGTTTGCTGCTGCCAATTGACTTTTGTTTTCGTTTGCGTCTGGTCTCGTCTGGTTGTCTGCTTGGACAATTCGGCGACTACAGAATATAGAAACCGTGTGCTCTGTGTGCAGTGTTATTCCAAAATAGCAAAGCAAAGGTAAGCCGAGCCGAGCCGCGGCCAAGGATATACAGTGTACTCTATACTACTACCACTACTGCTCCTACGTGTGTGGACAATCGAAGGACTGTGCAAAATGCCATAGTGTGACAATAAATAATCGCAAGAAAATTGTACCTACAATTCAGTGTGCCGTGAGCTGTTCAAGGATATGGATTTATAAACAGCTAAAACGGAAATCATATGGAAATAAAAAAACCCCTTGGAGGCAAGAAGCAAAGATAACTTAATTAAAAGCTGTCGCGGAGGGTCTTTAGTAAACGAGTTCGTTGCCTAAGTCTTTCGTTTGAGAACTTGCTTAGAAAAAAAGTTCGTAGCCTGAGTTTTTTGCCCCAGGAACTTGCTTAGAAAAAGTTCGTTGCCTGAGTCTTTCGTTTGAGAACTTGCTTAGAAAAACGTTCGTTGCCTGAGTCTTTAGCCCCAGGAACTGGCTTAGAAAGAGTTCGTTGCCTAAGTCTTTCGTTCGAGAGCCTACTAAAAAACAGTTCGTTGCCTAAGTCTTTCGTTAGTAAACTAGCCTTAAAAGCAGTTCCCGGCCAAAGTCTTTCGTTCGAGAACGCACTAAGAAAACAGCTCGTTGCCTAAGTCTTTCGTTTAGGAACCCACAAAGTTAAACTTCATTCTTTTGTGAGCAAATATAAAAGTATGCACGTCATAAAATACAATTCAAAGTAGAAAAAAAACCCAAAAACCACAACATCTTCTCTCCCCTGAAACGTGATTTGCGCAAGAGACGTGCACATGAAATTTTCCATCACCCCAAAGCAGCCGCACGAAAAGCGAAACTGGCGATAATGCATAGAGCCCACTCCGGGGCCTGTAATTTGGCCAAAAAGCCAACACCAAAAGGGCATCTATGAGTATCTACGAGTGTAATTAAATGCATCATCAGCTTGACGCGCCGCTCAGCTTTGCTGATTGATTAACATGCATGAAACAAGAAATGGACAAAGCGCCCGATGGACACAAATTACAAAACGCAACAAATGAACAAACAAAAAGTAACAGAAACAACAATAACTTCAACAAAAATAGGCAACAACCCAGCGAAGATATATTGAAATGCATATTTCCCAAGCGAGCTTGAACTCTTCAGTTTTTATTTTTTTTGGAAATGTCGCTGTCGAAAATGAAATCAATAATAAGCGGGCCGCCGCCGAAATCCACATTTCATTATGTATTGTTACCAAATTAGGCGCTGATAAGCGGCGTCGTTAATGATTTATAGTTGCCAAATCGGTGGACAGCAGGCGATCAAATAAATACTGGCGATAAACATCGCAGACACGCAATCGCCGCCGTCGCATCGAATTCAATGAATAAGCTACAATATTCAAGCTTAATCCGACTGGATCCAAAGGGGACATTGAGCTGTGACTTGCATTAGCATAAGGAGGAAGAAACGGGGCCTTATTAAAATGCTGGCTAGATGGCTACGTGGAAGGTTCTAGCCAAAGAAACACGCAGCAGCGGCCGAAGAGCCAGGCGATGAAAAGTCAATAAAACCAGTTAAGGTCAGCACGGCGCTTTATGCTTGTGTAATCAACATGTTTGACGCTGCCGCTGCAGATGCTAAATATAATTTTATTTATGAATAATGTGATGTGCTGACGTCGCTGCCGATCGATGCTTGATGCTGATCACGTTGCCGCTGCTGCGCCACAATAAAAAAACGAAAATGAAAATGAAAATAATAAAGTTTCAAGTGTCGTCGATGGCGAGATGCCATCGTTGTTTGGCGGTAGTTTCTGGTAGTCACTGTGGCACTGTGTCAGTGGCCGCCGGGGGCAACCGGTTGCGCATCCTTGACATAAAAAGCGATCTCGATCTCGCACGACAGCCAGCGCCAGCTTACATCTTTGGATCGCCGAAGCGAGCTGGAAATTTATACAAAAAATTGCGTATACGCAAAAGGGCGCGGCACAAAGCGGCGGCATCTTTATCGCCCCGATAATCGTGTACAAATTTATGTTAATGACAACGTGTTAACAATTTGCATATCTGTAGCTGTTGCTTGCCAAATTGTCTGCTGTTACTGTTTTTACCTGTTTTCTTACATGCGTTTTCCCCTCTTTTCCTTGCAGATGAAAGTCACTTTGGCGTTAGCGACTTTCTGCGTGGTGGCTGCCTGCGCCAATGCGGCCAGAACCACAACCACCACAGCGACCAAGCCGGGTCGCTTCCTCTCACTGCCCGTGCCCGCCAAGTGCGCTAGCCGTAAGTATTAACCCATCCCCCACCCAGTCCGAAAAGTAAAAGTGACGAATGCCGCGAGAATATTAAGCGGCTCTTCGTTGCCAAGTTTGCACTTGAAATTGTTTGGCAATGCGACGTGTGGGTGTAACCACAACTATATGTAGCCAGAGCAGGCAGGGGGTGTCAGTCGAAGGTCGCTGACGCGAGCTGGAATTTTATATATTATAGTTTGCAGTTTGCACTCACTTTCTTTGCTCGCCTTTTTCGTAAACAGAAATTCCAGTTACCATATAAAAAAGCTGGATTTGTTATGAATTTAATATAAGAAAATTCATATTTTGCACAAGCTTTGGAATAATCACTCTAAGATAATTTATTTAGTGATAATAATTACACTTTAAAATTAATTTTATTTCGATATTTATTAATTTAAATTAAATCAAGAAAACACACAAAAACCCTTCAAAAATAGCCACAGTTTTAGTAGTTATTCGTTGAAGTTTACTAAAAGAGCAATATTTTCTTTAAAACTATAAATTTTGAATGAAATCAGTGTAGTGCTCGATCTCAACTCTCGATTATATTTTTAAAGTGTTTAATCCGTAAGTGTTTCACCTTAAGTGGGTTTTCCTCAATCTAGCCAGCAAGTCATCGCCAGAGATTGCAAACATTGCATCAGGTTGAGGCGTCTGAACAATAGCATCACCGCTGCTGCATATCCGGTACACTAATGAACACTTTGCAGTTATTGCTAATTAGACAAAAACCCTATTCAACTCACACTATACTATACTATGTTATGTATACAAAATATATATATATAATATATATAGAAACTTGCCGTTAAACATGCAACTTAATTTTTGGGGCGTCACCGAGTCGCCTAGCCAGTTTTTCGAGGTGCCGTTGAATGCGATTTAGATCTTTCATCTCTTTGGAAAAATTTCCAGTTATACAAGCGCAGCTTTTTAGGTCTCTCCAATAGTTAAATCACCTGATTAACTATTCCGACTTAATTACCCGATTTTTTCTCTCGATAATTAAGATTTCTTTTCTAAGTCAAAAGGGGGGAGAGAGAAAGATGCCAATGCAGCAGGCTTCCATGATTATTATGCAAGATTCGCTTTGGAAAAATATACTTTTAAAGATGGCTTTTTAGCAAATTTGCCTTGACCCGCGTCACAAAAGGGCCAGAAATGTGAGGAAATTGCCAGAGACAGACAGGCAGGCAGACAGCCAGCCAGCAAAATAAATAATAATGTGCAAACAATGGCAAATAAGGCCATTATGTTGGAAGTTAAGCTGATTTGACGCCCGAGGGGAGTGGCGATTGGTTGCAAAAGTGGGCTTAAAGTGCGGCTAATGACGCGTGCCAGCAGCAGCAGCAGCTGTGGCAACAGGCCTTATTTTTGTTACCTCTTTTTTTTTGCTGCTGCTGCTGCCTCTTTTCAAGCTAATCAAATGGAAGCTGCCATGGTTTCAGCTTGGGCTTCGGCTTCACTCAAGTGAAACAAGTTCGAGGATGCAGCAGCAGCAGCGGGGGATTCCCATTGTTGTTCCAAAGATATAAAAAAAAAAACAGAAAACCTTTTGACACCGCGAAAGGAAAGCAAAGAAGCATGCTGCATAAATCGCACGGATTGCGTAACCCGCCGCCGCCTCAGGCATCTGGGGGAAGTTGTGTAAGGCCTGGGGCAAAGTCTCTTATTTTTATTTTTGGCGCTGCATGCTTTCGGTTTCGGTGATAGGGCAGGCTCCGAGACATTGCACTGCGGACTCTAAACTGAAGATGAGACTGCAGTTGGCAGCGGAAAACCGGTTGGCAAAAACCACACCCACACGGGGAGAAATACATCCGCAAACTTGACACTATATTGAAAGTTTGTTTTTAGAGAAAAAGAGATACAAATAAGTATTTCTAAAAATATCTTAGGAATGCAAAGGAACTTTATGAAATTCAAGAACTTTCAGTTCAAATTAGATTACTTTTTGAAGGAAAAATGATCATGTATAAATATTAAAACAAAATATCAAAAGAATGCCAGGGATATTCATGAGCTAACCAATATATTTTAAATACCAATCTATATCCCCTCTCAAAACCAAAACAAACATTCTAAAACCCAAATTTATCTACTATTCCCTTTTCCAGGCCCCAAGGAGTTCTCCTACCGCGGCAAAAACATGTTCCTAACCACCCACGTGCCCGCTCTGGCCAACAAGAAGGTCGACTGGCTGGATGGCCGCAACCTGTGCCGCGAATACTGCATGGACCTGGTCGCCCTGGAGACCCAAGAGAAGAACAACCTGATCTTCCGTGTGATCCAGCAGAACGATGTGCCCTACATCTGGACGGCTGGCCGTATCTGTGACTTTGCCGGCTGCGAGAACCGCCCGGATCTGGAGCCCAAGCATGTCTATGGATGGTTCTGGTCTGCAACCCGCGAGAAGATCCAGGCCACCAACCGCATCCCACAGGGCTGGGGCTACAACCCCTGGTCTCAGACCGGACACAAGAAGCGCCCGCAGCCGGATAACGCTGAGTACGACATCAACCAGACCAAGGAGCAGTGCCTGTCCGTGCTGAACAATGTGTACAACGATGGCATCGCCTGGCACGACGTGGCCTGCTACCACGAGAAGCCCGTGATCTGCGAGGACAACGAGGAGCTGCTGCGCTATGTGGCTGCCACGAATCCCGGCATCCGTCTATAAGCGGTTCGCGCTGTTTGCCTAATTTTAAAGCTACTTATTATAATATTCCTTAAACACACGAGTTTTTGTATCATTTTTGTTTGTATGATGTACGACGTACGAAAACGGAAGAAAGCAAGACAAATAGACTTTAGAATTTACAATTCCCGATCTTACCACCTATAATACTGTCATCATTGCAGCACCCACTATCTATCTTTTTATATATCTCGTTTCGAAACTGCCAATTTTACGCGTAGAATCCCCATTTCCGTTGTAAACAATTGGGTTGCTTCGCAGAGCCTTCCTTAACTTGAATATTTATGGAGCGATCGCAGTCTTAAATTGCGGAAACATTTGGAATCTCTTAAGTATTTTATGTTTGAGACACTCACCTGTTCCTCCCCACAAAAAGAGATTGAATAAAATTTTGAAAAAGATCCCATTAAAAACAAAAACAAAAAAAACATAAATTAATGACTTTGGCTTTTATTAACGATGCTCCAGGGTCTGGGAGTGGCTCCTGGTGTGTTTATATTCATTCGATCTGTGATGATCTCTTCTATGTGATCCCGAAGAGCTGCGATCTCTCTTGGAGCTAGATCGGTTGGAGTCTTTATCACGTCTGCACTTGGATTGGGACTTCGAAGTACGATGGCTTTTGAGATCTTTATCTCTGCGAGTCTTTGACTCCTTGGAGGGTTCCAGCAGAGGTTCAGGACTTTCAGACCAGCGCCAGTTCCTGCCATGCTCTGACAGATCATCCCAACTTTAAAGAAAGGAGTTGTAAATCATGAAATTGAACTAAACAATTCCCTTAAAAGAATGCCTTTACCTGGGCGTCTTGGCTGTGGGAGTCTGGCTAGAGTTCCTTTTACTACTCGGACCTTTTGTGTACTCCAGTACCGTGTTGAACAAGTTGTCCTTGTTCCGAAACAAATGCAAATAGCCGCACTGGTTACCTTTGGGACATATACGTGTTAAGGACAAACCTTTAAAAAGCAATAAATTGTGATAAAGAAAATAGATTGTTTTTGATGTAGTATTGATATTTGCGGTTGTCAAAGGATACGGCGCTTGGCATACAGTTCACGTACCGCAAACTGCGCCTCGCCAGGTCTTCAGGTTGGAGAACTCCACATTGAGGCGCTTGCAGGCGTAGTAGCGACCCTGGAGATTGGTAAAGGCGCGAAGAGCGGATCTAGAAAGTGAAAAGTATTGTTTTTACAAATTTCTAAGCCCTCGATAAGTTTAAAATAAGAAAAATACGCTATTTGCATACAAGTTAACCCTTTTCTACA
The DNA here is from genome assembly GCA_008042635.1 of Drosophila nikananu. Lineage (NCBI taxonomy): Eukaryota > Metazoa > Arthropoda > Insecta > Diptera > Drosophilidae > Drosophila > Drosophila nikananu. Next base: position 56,359 of record VNJV01006479.1, read on the forward strand.
TGCAAATGTTGGGAACTTGTCGTGACAAAGTTTTTAAATTAGCATACAAACAATTGATTAAAGTATTTCTTGTAGAAGTTCCCAGACAACTATTTCTGCTAAAAATAATTATAATTAATAAACAAACCGTTCATCAGTGTATTCCACAAAGACATGACCTCTCAGGTGCTCTAGCGTGTTTCGCACTGTCCGAAAGTTCACGATAGTCCCAAACTTCTGCAGCTCCTCGACGGCATCGGCAAAGAACTCGTCATAGTCGTGGCGCATATCCAGTTCAGTTACCTCCAGGCCCTCGTCCGCTCCAGAGTACTCATTGGGCTTTGTGCGTTGCTCCTGTAGCAGCGAATGTCGAAAGAAGTGACGGATGAGCAGAATCCGGGACAGCATGGGACGGCGGTGGTTGAAGGCGCAGCTATGGCCATAGCGGCAGCAGTTAGTGCGGCTAAAGAACTCGCAAACACGCTCCTCGGGACGTGTTTCCATCACGCGGAGGAGATGCTGTGGCGGCTGATCCATGCTAGAATCGTTGAGATACTCTGCCATGCTCTGCATCATGACCTCGAATTCGGCGGCGGCATTGGCCGTCCTCTGCAGGTGCTCCTCGCGTCTCGCACGCTCTTTGCACGCTCTTTCCTGTTGCAAACGATCCGCTTCCTCATGTTTCTGCCGCCGCTGGGCCTCATCGATCCGGAATTGCTGCTGGGCGATGACCTCGCGGTGCAGCCACATTTTCTCCGCCTCCTGTTGCTCTCGTTCAGCAGCCAGGCGCTGGAATTCCTCTAGTTTCTCCTGGAACTCTGGATCAGAATCCGTGCGTGTTCGTAGACGAGCTTCTTCCTCCTGCTTATCCCGTTCTTTGGCTGCCTTTTGGCGGCGCCGCTGTCGCTGCTTCTTTTTGGTTAACTTTCGCCTAGCTCTGGACATTTTAAAATTAGTTAATGTAAGGAAAATAACACTTATTTACCTTTTTCCCGGCATTTTAACGAAAAGTATACAACAGTGTGGCCATGGAAGTGTATGTAAATTAAACCATCGGGCGGTATACAAAATGTACCATATGGTCTGCAAAAATACCAAAAATATGGGTGGTTTTACTTGTGGTCATACTTAGGAGATTATTTGAGGGCGCGCGTTTTAGTAATTCCATAACACGGAGCGAATCCAGGTGCGAATACAGTCCTAATTCATTTGAAAGAGGCAAATACAATATTTTGGGAATTGGGAAATTCAATTTATTTGCATTAAAAACTTGGAACGAAATAGTAAAATTAAAAATAAGGAAGCAGGACTATTGAAGGGAATATGGGCCACTTTTGCATCTCGTCAAGCAACTGGCACAGGATAGCAGCTTCTCCTCCATGGGCATGGCCACTGGTTATACAACGTAAAAATTGTCAAAAATTTGCCAAAAATTATAAATCGAGTTTTAAATGCAGAAAAGTTCTCCACTAAAAACGTAGAAGAAAAAACCAAACCAGACTGAAATCCGTTGAGTTTAAGCCAAGCTACGACCAAAAAAGCATTTAAGAAGTTCGCGATTTTTATGCAACAAATTTTTTTTTTTTTAAAGTCACATCGTAAAAATTTTACAAAATTGGCCAAAAATTATAAATCGAGTTTTGAATGCAGAAAAGTTCTCCATTAAAAACTAAGAAGAAAAACCCAAACCAGACTGAAATCCGTTGAGTTTAAGCAAAGTTACGACCAAAAAACCACTGAAAAAGTTCTCGATTTTTGAGCAAAAAATGAACCCATTTTTTTTTCAATAAAATTACATCGTCAAAATTGTCAAAAATTGGCCAAAAATTATAAATCGAGTTTTAAATGCAGATAAGTTCTCCACTAAAAACTAAGAAGAAAAAACCAAACCAGACAGAAATCCGTTGAGTTTAAGCAAAGTTACGACCAAAAAACCATTAAAAAAGTTCTCGATTTTTGAGCAAAAAATGAACCCATTTTTTTCAATAAAATGAAAGGGGTTACATCGTCAAAATTGTCAAAAATTGGCCAAAAATTATAAACCGAGTTTTAAATGCAGAAAAGTTCTCAATTAAAAACTAAGAAGAAAAAACCAAACCAGACTGAAATCCGTTGAGTTTAAGCAAAGTTACGACCAAAAAACCACTAAAAAAGTTCTCGATTTTTGAGCAAAAAATGAACCCATTTTTTTCAATAAAATGAAAGGGGTTACATCGTCAAAATTGTCAAAAATTGGCCAAAAATTATAAATCGAGTTTTAAATGCAGATAAGTTCTCTACTAAAAACTAAGAAGAAAAAACCAAACCAGACAGAAATCCGTTGAGTTTAAGCAAAGTTACGATCAAAAAACCACTGAAGGAGTTCGCGATTTTTGTCATAAAACTGAAAGGGGTTACATCATAAAAATTGTAAAAAATTGGCCAAAAATTAGAAATCGTGTTTTAAATGCAGAAAAGTTCTCCATTAAAAACTAAGAAGAAAAAACCAAACCAGACTGAAATCCGTTGAGTTTAAGCAAAGTTACGACCAAAAAACCACTAAAAAAGTTCTCGATTTTTGAGCAAAAAATGAACCCATTTTTTCAATAAAATGAAAGGGGTTACATCGTCCAAATTGTCAAAAAAAAAT